>JARQOD010002443.1:0-77822 GCA_033576555.1 Oophaga sylvatica
CAAGAACATGGGCAAACAAATGTTTTCCTTTCCAGCCAGACACTGTGCGCTACTGTTTTACAAAGCACTCTTGCGTGGGGGCGGAGACAGCCTCAAAAAAGGACACAAGCAGCCCTCTGCCAGGAAATGTTAGTTTGGGGTACTGAGGAAGCAAAAAAAAGGAAAAAACCAGAGAGTTGAATCTGGGGATTCAGACCCGAAAACCACCACAACAAAACCCGGGACACCTACGGGGCCTAACCCTCTCACACCTGAAACTAACTAACCTAAAATAAAAAAAAAACTACTGGCCCGACAACCCCAAAAAGAACATAAAAGCCCCCCAAACATGTAGGGGTTACACAAGAAGAAATACTGACCAGCCCAAAAAAAATATAAGCAAACGTTGGTGCCCAAACTTCCTAAAAAAATGAAAATGGCACTTACTGCAACGAAAAAAACCCTAAAAAAGTACCAACTATACTAATTAACAAAAACACTGAGATCAAAACCCTCTACCCCCTAAATTGTTCCGGGTGTAACAAAAAATAAACAGCAGCCACTAAAAACTGAAAAGGCAAATGAAAAAAACAACATGGCGAACTAACTGAGAGGAGCACGGAGCCCCCCAAGGACACGGCAACCCCCCACAAAGTGCGAAAAAAAATGCAAAAACAAGCACAAAAAAATAAAATAAGACAATGTTTTAATCTGTTAGCAAAACATCGGCACAACAGCAAGCAACAAATTACAGGAATCAAAGATGAGAACCAGAACAATTGATCACTGGCAACCGTAGGGGGGGAACCTCCCTTATTAAGACCAGTCACAACACGATCTCCATCTTCACAATCTTCATTGGATATTCTGTACGTTTTGTAACCACCAGAGGAGATTTTCTCAGAATTCATTTTTAGCACATTCACAACAGCAAGACCAGTATTACAAATGTGGTGAATTTTTGGGGCAGCGCCACCAATTCCTACACCATCCGAGACCTCCGTCAGCGGAAGGCAACGTTTCCGTAAGATGGTGACAGACTACAGTCTTGCCCCTCAGTGTATTCCCAGATACTCTCCCCTTCAAGTTTGGGTCGAAGCTGGATACAGGCCAAGCTTAGCCATATCATTGGAGGTCTGGCTTGCCCTGCACAGTGTATTATGGGAGCGTTTTCTTTAGTGATCGGTGGTTACAACAACCGTCGCAGCGACATCCCCATAAGTGACCGGGTTTCATTTTCTGAAAATAACAAGCAGGATCGGCCTAAATTTTGACGTCTGGTTTCAGATTAATAACTGTTTGGCAACTTTATCCATTCTCCTGTTATTTCATCTTCTACCACCTAGATTCTACTCCTGGCTACAACACTGCCAGTTTCTTCTCAGAAGTGTCGTGTTCCACAGACCAATACACCAGCTATAGTGTTAGTGTGGTTCAGTAACGCCTGCTGTTTCCCCTGCTGTGTGTCTGGCAAAAATTAATGCTGCTAACTCCAAATTAAAACTCAAACATCTCATACTAGCCTCTGCTACACCCCCTTGACCTGGGTTTCAACACCGCCATTGCTGGTCACAGTGTTGGATGCACAGCTCAAAACAATCGCTGATGTGTTTGTGGGGTTCAGAACGCCCTACTGTTCCCCTGTTGTTTGCCGGCAAAAATTAATGCTAGCTAGATACACATGTTAATAAAACATACATGTTAAAGTGGCTACTGGCTACACAAAAAGAGGCTAACACCCTAGTTCTAAGCTGTAAAACAAGTGAAACTCACCTTTAAAAACCATAAGATTATATGTCTTGTCACAAATCTGTACCAAAAAAATTGTGACCTATTACTGCAGATATCCACAGTTGAACACAAATGCTAACACAAAAGCCACCTATGCAATAGGGTACTGATGGTGAACCTTCTCACTACAAACTTCGACAAATCAAACTCACACATTGCCTCAAAGCGCAATGTTGGAAGTGCAAATTGGTTAGAACTTTGACAACACCTGCAGTGCGAAGGTTAGCCTTCAGTGTTTCTTGCTTTTACATAAAAGCATACAATAAATAAATAATCCATTGCTGATTAAGGGACGTTATTACACCTGTAATATTGTGCAAACAATTGATGTGACTAGTCCTCTTCAACATTACTTATATTTGTGTCATTAGAAAAAATACATATTTAATTACAAATTTAACAACCCATATCATAAAGTCCATCATGTAAACATGAGAATGGTAACAAAAATCATACATTACCTTGTTAAAGTCAATAGTGCTAGTCACAATAGCAAAATATATACCTAAAGTGGTGCTGAAACAACGACAACTGATAAAAAGGTGATAATCTACTTATCAGACTGAATAGCGACACATTACAATGTCGATATAATCTGTACTTAACAAAAAGGCTTTTGCAACCAATTATTGGATACGGATGGAAGCGCGTCACACTAATAATTTTAGTTATTTGAAATAGAATTAGCAGCACCAATTAGAGAAAAATTCAAGGATGAGACAGTGAGACACGCTCAGCAGAGTACAAGCAGCGGTGTTGAAGAATAACTGAACGGGATTCTGCACTCCAATAATGAAACCTCAATTACAGTGAAAAACGCACACAACTTTCATTATCTGTTGAAAGGCCCTGTTTGTGTACTTCTATATTGTTTGCAACCAATGTATTGATAATGATGAAGCACGTCACACTAAAGATTTGATTATTTTGAAATATAATGTACAACAACAATTAGAGAAAAATGTCAAGGATGAGACAGTGAGACACCTCAGCAAGTACAACAGCATGGTTGAAGAAATAACTGGAGCGGGATCTGCACTCCAATATGAAAACCTCAGATTACAGTGAAAACTGCACACAACTAATTCATTATCTGTGAAAGGCCCTTTGTGTACTTCTATATTTTTGCAACCAATGTATTGATAATGATTGAAGCAACGTCACACTAATAGATTTGATTATTTTGAAATATAATGTAGCAGCAACAATTAGAGAAAAATGTCAAGGATGAGACAGTGAACACCTCAGCAGAGTACAAGCATGTGGTTGAAGAAAAACTGAGCGGGATCTGCACTCCAATTATGAAAACCTCAGATTACAGTGAAAACTGCACACAACTGTTCATTATCTGTGAAAGGCCTGTTTGTGTACTTCTATATTGTTTGCAACCAATGTATTGGATAATGATGGAAGCACGCACACAATAGATTTGATTATTTTAAATAAATGTACAGCAACAATTAGAGAAAAATGTCAAGGATGAACATGAGACACGCTCAGCAGAGTACAAGCAGCGTGGTTGAAGAAATAACTGGAGCGGGATCTGCACTCCAATAATGAAAACCTCAGATTACAGTGAAAACTGCACACAACTGTTCAGTATCTGTAAAAGGGCCCCCGTTGTATACTTCTATATTGTTTGCAACCAATGTATTGGATAAGTTTGGAAGCACGTCACACTAATAATTTGATTATTTTGAAATAATGTAGCAGAAATATTAAGAAAAATGTCAAGGATGAGGCAGCGGACACCGCTCAGCAGAGTACAAGCAGGGTGCTTGAAGAAATAACGGGAGCGGAACTGAAAAAAAAAAATTTAAAACCTCTGAGTACAGTAAACACTGCACACAACTGTTCACTATCTCTGAAAGCCTCCTTTTTGGCTTCTATACGTTTGCAACCAATGTATTGTATACGATGAAGCACGTCACACTAATAGATTTTTTTTTATAAATATAATGTAGCAGCAATAATTAGAGAAAAATGTCAAGGATGAGACAGTGAACACGCTCAGCAGAGTACAAGCAGCGGTGGTTGAAGAAATAACTGGAGCGTGATCTGCACTCCAATAATGAAAACCTCAGATTACAGTGAAAACTGCACACAACTGTTCAGTATCTGTGAAAGGCCCGTTTGTGTACTTCTATATTGTTTGCAACCAATGTATTGGATAATGATGGAAGCATGTCACACTAATAGAATTGATTATTTTGAAATATAATATAGCAGCAACAATTAGAGAAAAATGTCAAGGATGAACAGTGAGACACGCTCAGCAGAGTACAAGCAGCGGTGGTTGAAGAAATAACTGGAGCGGGATCTGCACTCCAATAATGAAAACCTCAATTACAGTGAAAACTGCACACAACTGTTCAGTATCTGTGAAAGGCCCGTTTGTGTACTTCTATATTGTTTGCAACCAAGTATTGATAATGATGGAAGCACGTCACACTAATAGATTTGAATTATTTTGAAATATAATGTAACAGCAACAATTAGAGAAAAATGTCAAGGATGAGGCAGCGAGACACGCTCAGCAAGTACAAGCAGCGGTGCTTGAAGAAATAACTGGAGCGGGATCTGAATTAAAAAATTGAAAACCTCTGAGTAAGAAAAACACTGCACACAACTGTTCACTATCTCTGAAAAGCCTCCTTTGTGGCTTCTATACGTTTGCAACCAATGTATTGTAATACGGATGGAAGCACGTCACACTAATAGATTTGTTTTTTTTAAATAAATGTAGCACAATAATTAAGAAAAATGTCAAGGATGAACAGTGAGACAACGCTCAGCAGAGTACAAGCAGCAGTTTTGAAGAAGTAACTGAGCGGATCTGCACTCAAAAAAAAAAAAACCTCACAGACTAGAGTGAACACTGCACACAACTGTTCACTAATCTCTGAAAGCCCTTTGTGGCTTGTATACTGTTTGCAACCAATGTATTGATACGGATGGAAGCACGCACACTAATGATTTTTTTTTTAAATATAATGTAGCAGCAATAATTAGAGAAAAAAGTTCAAGGATGAGACAGTGGAGACACGCTCAGCAGAGTACAAGCAGCAGTGTTTGAAGAAGTAAACTGGAGCGTGATCTTGCACTCAAAAAAAAAAAAAACCTCACAGACTAGAGTGAACACTGCACACAACTTTCACTATCTCTGAAAGCCTCCTTTGTGGGCTTCTATACTGTTTTGCAACCAATGTATTGTATACGATGGAAGCACTCACACAATAGATTTGTTTTTTAAAAAAAGAGAATGTAGCACCACCAATTATAGAAAAAATGTCAAGGATGAGGCAGTGAGACACGCTCAGCAGAGTACAACAGCAGTGGTGAAGAACTAAGTGGAGCGGATCTGCACTACAAAAAAAATACCTCACGACTACAGTGAACACTGTACCAACTGTTCACTATCTGTGAAAGGCTCCTTTATGTAATTCTAAGTGTTTGCAACCAATTATTGGATACGGATGGAAGCACGTCACACATAATTTCAATTGAATGAGCAGCAAAATTACAGTAAAGAAAAAAAAAGAGTCTGTGAAGTGACACGTGCAGATGCCTACAAATAGCGTTGGATGCAGAGCAAACTGCAGCGTCACCTGCACTCTCACACACACACCTTGCACAGAGCGTTAAAACAACACTGCCAAGGCAAAAGGAAGCTTTACACAGCGTTGGTAAACTAGCCTGCCTAGAGCACAGTACACAAAATCGCAATCTCTAACTGTCCCCTCAAGTCGCACGCAGCGTTCTGTCCCTAACTGAATTCACAGCACAGTGACGCTAAAATGCGGCGGCGCCTTTTATAGTGCATTCTGACATCATTTCAGCATCCAATCACACCATGCCATTAGTTAACATGACCGCAGCAGTACAGGATGTGGCCCACACTCTAGGATTCCTCGTTGGCTGACTAAAATCACATTGCCCTCAAGAATTATGGAACTTCCGATTCCGGATACGATGTATGGAAAAAAATCGAACTAAGTATCGGAATTCCGATACAGCGAATATCGCCGATACCCATACTTGCGGTATCGAATGCTCAACCTAGTACGGGTTAATTAAAGGTGTAAATTCGTTGAAAAAAAATGCGTGGCTCCCTCGTATTTTCTCCACCAGACAGACAAAGCAAGCAGTGGGGGCAGATAATAAACCTAGGGAGGTACATTTTTTTGTGCCCCCCCTGGCTACTAACATCTGCCCCCAGACACCCCAGAAAAGCAAATCCTAATTAATTAGCCCTTTCTGGCACTTTGCCTGTCTATTCCCATTGCCCTGTAGCGTGGCGAATGGTTTAATAAGGGTTAAAGCCACCTTGCAATTGAAAGGTGACTTTAAGCCAGGTTAATAATTGAGAGCTGTCAAATAGACACTATCAATTATTAATACTACTGTATGAAAGAAAAATCAAACACACACTTTAATAAAAAAGTTTAATGAAAAATCAAACAGTTTTTGACCATAATTTATTTTCCTGCAAAACCTTTCCTGTTAATAAAAATAAAATAAAAAGCAAAATTATCTTACCAATCTGATGCACATCAGTCCCACGCTGTAATCCATCAAAAGGGTTAACAGGTTACAGCTAGCATGGAGCTAATGCTGCCTGCGACTGTTACCCTCGCACGAAAAAAGTTCCTCTCCCAGCAAAGGAGAGGAAGTGATTAATGTGTGAAGCTTAATTGATTTATTCCACTTTCATTCAGTCAGGTCATCCTGACCTGACCTAAAGTGAAAGTGGACGCATCAATTAAGCTTCATTCATTAATCACATCCTCTCCTGTCGGCCGGAGATAAGCTCATTCATTCAGAGCTTTCAGCTGACAGGCACATTACTTGCGCTGCTTGGCTGAAAGCTAGTTAACCATTTGTGAAGAATTACAGCTGGACCTGACAGATCGCCGATAGGTGAGAATAATGTTGTTTTATTATTTTTTCTTTATTATAGGAGATCAAGGGCTTCGCAGGAATTAAGAGTTAAATAAAAGATGGTCAAAAAATTGTTTTTTTATTCATTAAAATTATTTATCTTAAAGTGTGTGTGTTTTTTTTTTATTTACTTCAATAGATAATAATTGATATTTCTCTAATGACAGCTCTCATTATTAACCTACTTAAAGACACCTTTCAATTGCAAGTGGTTTAACCCCTAATAACCCATTCGCCACCGCTACAGGGCAATGGGAATAGACGGCAAAGTGCCAGAAAGGGCTAATCTAATAGAGATTTGCCTTTTCTGGGGTGTCGGGGGCAGATGTTAGTAGCCAGGGGGCAAAAATAAATGCACCCTCCCTGGGCTATTATATCTGCCCCCACCGCTGGCTTTGCTTCTGGGAGAAAATACAGCGGGAGCCCACGCATTTTTTTTTTTAACGAATTTATACCTTTAATTAACCCCACATGTCTGAAATTTTGCACACATACACTTATGTAATTGTAAGTTAAAACCATATAACGAAATACATGAAATGACATGGTTAACTGTGTGTAAACAATGTATCATTTCATGTCGGCTTCTGTGATTTCACAAAAGCCGGCAATTGAATTAGCGCTATTACAGTATGTAGAAGTGTATGAACTATACATAATGTATATAATAAAATATATATATATATATATATATGTCACAATTACATATATATATATATATATATATATATATGTATTCTATGTGGTATATGTATTGTTTCTATTCTTTATTAAAGCTGTCAGTGTGATTTGACAGTATAGCCGGGGATGAATTAGCGGCTATTATACTATGTAGAAGTGTATGACCTATATATATATTATATAATATATAGATATATATTTTCTATATATATATATAATTATTTGCTTTTTGTGTACATTTTTTTTTACAATGTGATTTTTACATGACTTTTTACATAGAGATAACTGCTCTATGTAAAACTTCATGTTAAAATCGCATTGCATACAGATGGAAAACTGATGGAAAACTGATGAAAACGCATGGTGCGATTTAAAATCGCATGCAAATCGAATGACATTTTACTAAAATCGTACCGTTTTTCCGTCCAGAAAACGGACCGATTTTTCCCACTAGTGGGTATGAGCCCTAAAACTGTGAAATGTTAAAAATCTTTGCAACTTTTGGAAGCTTAGAGTTTAATGTTAATTTACTGTGCTCTTCTCCCATTGTCTATACAGTGGATATAAAAAAGTACTTGACAGAAATTCCTGCAGCTCCTTCATGCTGCTGCAAACCTCTTGGCAGCCTCCAATTTTGTCATTGTCTTTTCATCAATTTCTGAGGGATGTCCAGTTTTAGGCAACATCACTGTTGATCTTTTTGCTGTGCTGTAAGATGCTTACTGATCATGGCTTTTCTGTAAAATGCCACAAAAAAAAATTCAGGAGAATAAAACCCAGAACAGTTAAATATGCAGAAATCAGAGTCACGTGTGCACAACTACTATTTAACATTATGAAAAAAGTGATTTGCTAATTCTAAACACAGTCAAAACTCAAATTATAAAAGTGTTCACACAGTTATGCAACCGTATTAACTTAGTTTTTTATTTTTATTTTTCCCTCAAAATTATTTCAGCTTGTTTCTCAATGTATTTTTACAATAAAGGAGGAAAAAGTTCAGAAATTATTCTTTTTGCTTGATTTTCTTACATTTCAAAACCTGGTATTTTAAAACTGAATACTAGACTTTTTATGTCCACTAAATGTGTACAGTTGTGTGAAAAAATGTTTGCCACTTCCTGATTTTCCTACTTCAATTTGATAGTGAATGGGCTACACATACACACTTAGGGCAGAGACACACTGCCGTATTTCTCGTGGGAGAATCGCATTGTAAAACTCTTCCTGGCTGTCGGCTCTCCTGACCTGAGCTTGACCTCTGCATAGTAATCCATCACGCTGTCTTGCTCAGGTCAGGAGAGGTGTCAGGCCAGTCCGTGCAGTGCCATGCGATTATTGCACGAGTTTTACGGCCGTCTGACTCCAGCCTTACACAAAGAATGACTTTGATTAGTGAAAGTGATAGGCCACTCTGAACAAATGTGTTTTGAGGAAGCGCCTGAAACCATTCAAATTGTGGATAGTCCTAATTTCTTGTTGTAGAGTATTCCATAGGATTGGCACAGCGCGGGAGAAGTCTTGGAGTCGGGAGTGGGAGGTACGGATTGGTGCAGAGGTTAGTCGAAAGTCATTTGCAGAGCGCAGCAGTCGGTTAGGCCGATAGATAGAAATGAGGGAGGAGATATAGGGGGGTGCTGCACTGTGGAGAGCTTTGTGGGTGAGAACCAGTACTTTGAATTGGATCCTATAATGAATGGGCAGCCAGTGTAAGGACTGGCGAAGAGCGGACGCGTCCGAGTACCGATTAGCCAGATGGATGACCCTGGCTGCTGCATTAAGGATGGACTGGAGAGGGGATAGTCGAGTAATGTGGAGGCCAAGTAATAGAGCGTTGCAGTAGTCCAGGCGGAAGTGGATCAATGCTACAGTGAGGGTTTTGTTGTTTCCATGGTGAGAAAAGGGCGGATTCTAGAGATGTTCTTTAGGTGTAGGCGGCAAGAGCGGGCAAGAGATTGTATATGGGAGGTGAAGGAGAGATTGGTGTCAAACATAACACCCAGATAGCGAGCCTGCTGCCGGGGTGTTATTATGGTGCCACCCACGGAGAGGGAAATGTCAGATTTAGGGAGGTTAGTAAACGGCGGGAGCAGAAGGAGTTCAGTTTGGAGAGGTTAAGTTTCAGATAGAGAGCGGACAGACAGTCGGTGGCGTTCTGTAGAACAGCGGGGGTAAGGTGGGGGATGACGTGTATAGTTGTGTGTCATCAGCATAAAGATGGTACTGAAAGCCAAATCTGCTGATGGTCTGTCCAATTGGGGCCGTGTAGAGAAAGAATAGAAGGGGTCCAAGGACTGAGCTCTGGGGTACACCAATAGTGAGAGGAAGAGGAGATGATGTGGAGCCAGAGAACGAAACACTGAAGAGCGGTCAGAAAGATAGGAGGAGAACCAGGAGAGAACATTGTCCTTAATACCTAGTGACTGGAGCCTAGAGAGTAGGAGACGGTGGTCAACCGTGTCGAAAGCTGCAGAAAGGTCGATAAGAATGAGCAGAGAGTGGTCGCCGTTACGTTTTGCTGTCAGAAGGTCATTGGTCACTTTGATGAGTGCAGTTTCAGTCGAATGTAGGGGTCGGAAGCCGGACTGTGAAGGGTCTAAAGGGAGTAAGTGGAGAAGTAACGGGTGAGGCGGGAGTAGACTAGGCGCTCCAAAAGTTTAGAGATGAAGGGGAGATTGGAGACCGGTCTGTAGTTGTTTGTGCAGGAAGGGTTGAGAGTGGGTTTCTTTAGTAGTGGAGTAATGATGGAGTGTTTGAAGGAAGATGGGAAAATGCCAGAGGAGAGTGAGAGATTAAAGATTGTAGTTAGGTGAGTTGTGACAACTGGAGAGAGAGACTGGAGGAGATGTGCGGGAATGGGGTCTGTAGTGCATGTAGTCGGACAAGAGGAAGAGAGGAGTCTGGAGACTTCTTCTTCTGTGATGGATCAAATGTGGAAAGTGAGCCAGGGAAATGCAGGGTGGGATGGGAGTCACAGCACTTGGTGGTTGAGAGCAGATTTCCTGACGGATAGTATCTATTTTTTCTATAAAGTGGGAGGCCAGGTCATCAGCACAAATGTCTATGATAGGGGCTTGTGCATTTGGCCTGAGGAAGGAGTGAAAAGTGTCAAAAAGTTTCTTAGGGTTGTTGGCTAGTGAGGAGATCAGGGTGGTGAAGTAGGTCAGTTTGGCAAAGTGAAGGACAGCATTATAATTCTTAACATGAATTTAAAGTGGATGAAATCTTCTGGTGTGCGGGTTTTTCTCCAGAGGCGTTCAGCACTCCTAGAGCATCGCTGAAGAAGTCGAGTTTGCAATGTGAGCCAGGGCTGTTTTACTGTGTGTTTGGAAGTTCTGAGGGTGAGCGGTGCTACTTGGTCAAGGGTGCTTCTAAGAGTGTCATTGCAGTGCTGAACAGCCAGATTAGGACAAGAAAAAGAGGAGATTGGGGACAGCGATGAGTGTAGGGAGTCTGAAAGTGTCTGAGGGTTGATGGCTTGTAGATTTATGAATGTATGAGTGCGCTGGGGTGGTCGAGGATTTGTGAGGATGAAGGAGAGAATGTTGTGGTCAGAGAGTGGAAGCGGTGAGTTATTTAGGTGGAAGATTGAACAGAGGCGGACAAAGACCAGGTCAAGGGTGTTACCATCCTTGTGTGTCTCAGAGGTTGAAAGCTGTGAGAGGCCTAGAGAAGTGGTTAGTGATAGAAGCTGAGATGCAGTTGTGGACGTAGGGCTGTTAATGGGGATGTTGAAGTCTCCAAGGATAAGGGTTGGTAGTTCTGAGGACATGAAGTGCGGCAGCCAGGCTGAGAAGTGGTCAAGGATCCGGGTGGGCGAGCCTGGGGCCGATTTATGACCGCTACTCTGAGGGAGAGGGGACGGAAGAGCCTGATGGTGTGGACCTCAAAAGATGGGAATGAGAGTGATGGAATTGGTTGGATGACCTGGAAAGTGCATTGTGGGGACAGGAGTATGCAGACTCCACCACCATGTCTGTTTGTGTGTCTCGGGGAATGGGAGAACTGTAAGCCACCATAGGAAATGGCAGCAGGGGAGACAGTGTCAGAATTCTGTATCCAGGTTTCCGTGAGGGCCAACAGATGAAGAGAGTTGTTCAGAAAGTAGCTGTGCAGGAAGGATAGCTTGTTGCATGCAGACCGTGGATTCCAGAGGGCACAATTTAAAAGAAGGAGATGAGGGAGTGCAAGTAATATTAATAAGAGGTAGGGTAGGGGTTGAGGTTGGGGGATGGTGGACCAGGGTTGGGGAGCTGTATATGGGAGCTGTACATGGGAGCTGTATTACCCCTACACTGTATACAGTACAGCTGTACGCTTCTGATATAGTACAGTTTTTCTGCTTTTTATATTCTGTTCTAATCCATACTGAGTCAGTGTCTGTGTGTGACTCCGGAAATATGTACGGAGATTTACAATTTCCCCTTCACCGTATACAGCTGTAAGCTTCTGATACAGTACCATATATCTGTTGGTATTTTTGGTACATTTTCCCAAACATGAGGAAGTATGATGGAAGAGGCCGCGGACGTGGGCGGGGGGGGCAGCTGGTACTGATGGTGCATCTGCTGGTAGTACCAAAAGCACAATATCACAGAAGGCAGGGGGGTTGAGCCTGCGTCATCATCTGGCTCCAGAAGGCCTGGTAGGCTCCCTTTTCTGGGAGTAGGTAAACCGCTTTTAAAGCCGGAGCATCAGGAACAGGTTTTGGCTTGCATTGCCGAAACAGCCTCCAGCTCTATCGCCTCCTCTTCTGAAGTTTAAAAAAATGCAAGCACTGAGTCGTCAGTACAGGCTCCTGGTCAGGAACAACACCTTTCCTTTTGTCCTTCACCCCCACCAAAAGTGAAGAATGCGGCAGGCCACACTTCAGATTACTCCATTGAGCTCTTTTCACATACCATGCCTGGGTTATCAAGTCAAATCCTGAATACCCCAGTCCAAGATGAATCTGATTTGGAGTGCACTGATGCACAGCCACTGCTAAATGATTCTGCTGGTACATTCACCCAGAGCATGACATTGCCCTCACAGTGTACTGAGCAAGAATGTGACCCTGATGAAACTCAGGTGCCCCTTCCCGCATACTATACCACCTTACACGGTGACACAGAGGAAGGTGCAGATGAAATTGAAGAGGAGGTGATGGATAACCCAGTTGTTGACAAGGATTGGCATCCATTGGGGGAAGAGGGTGCCACTGGCAATAACTCAGAAGAGGAGGATCCGCAACAGGCATCGACATCGCTGCTGTGGATATCTGACAGGCCTGTAGCAGTCCAAAAATGTGTTCAAAAAACAAAAAGAGTTGCAGGACAGCTTGGCCAGATGGTCAAATTAGCACAGCGTGCAAGCCCTGAAAGTTTATATCATAGTAGGAAGAGTGCAGTGTGGCACTTTTTTGACCAAAATCCTATTGACGAGGCAAAGGTTATCTGTAAGAAGTGCGGAAGGACCTTTAGCCGAGGGAAAAATCTCAGAAATTTGAATACCAGTTGCATGCTTAGACATTTAACCACCATGCACTTGCAAGTGTGGACTGACTACAAAACCTCAGGTAGCACATGTGCACCTTCTCCGACTGAAGGTAGCCAGCAACGCTACATCGCTTCCCCCACTGTAAGCCCACCGGTTAGCACACCACCAGCAAGAAATGTTGGGGTGTCATCGCAAGTCCAAAGCAGTCAGGGAATCACAATGTTTTTACAACCAAAGACTGAATCTAGGCCATCACCACCATCATCACCATCACCAACCCCCTCTCAGTCTGCCATGTCCAATGATCGTTCCCCCATATGCAGCTCTCAAGTCCAGCTCACCCTAGCAGACACTTTGAGTAGGACAAGAAAGTACTCATCCTCTCATCCGCGTAAACTGGCTTTGAATGCCTACATTGCCAAACTGATCTCATTACAGATGATGCCCTTCTGTTTGGTTGAAAGCGCAGCGCTCTGAGAGCTCATGGCCTACGCTGTCCCATGCTATGACCTACCCAGTCGGCACGTCTTTTCTAGAAAAGCCATCCCTGTCCTCCACCTGCATGTGAAAGACCGCATTGTCCATGCACTCAAACAATCAGTGAGTGGAAAGGTGCACCTCACAACAGAGGCATGGGCAAGTAGGTATGGCCAGGGCCGTTACATGTCCATCACTGTGCACTGGGTTAATGTGGTGGATGCAGGGTCCACAGGGGACAGCGGTGGTGGGACAGTGCTGCCTAGCCCACAGTATAGGCAACAGTTGGTCGTAGGTGTTCGAACCTCCTCCTCCTCCAGAAGCGAAAGCTCGTCGACAAAGCACAGTCGCATGAACACTCCATCTGCAGCTGCCAGTGTTGCACACGAGGTGTCCCACTATCGAACAGCTAGTGGTAAGCATCAGCGCTGGCAGGGTTGTTTTAAAGATGATGTCTTTGGGCGACAACAGACACACCGTGGAGGTACTGGCCGACTACTTGCAGCGAAAATCTGAGTCATGGCTGGGCAGTCTACATCTTGAGCCAGGCAAGGTAGTCAGTGATAATGGACGTAATTTTGTGGCAGCCATAGCCCTGGCAAAACTCAGACACAAACCTTGCCTGGCTCACACCTTGAACCTGGTGGTGAAGTGCTTCATAAATAATTATCTGGAGTTAAGAGCCCTGCTCCATAAGGTGCGAAGACTGTGCTCGCACATCCGTCGCTCGCCCGTAGACTCCAGTCATATGCAGAGGCTGCAGTGATCGCTCCACCTCCCCAAGCACCGCCTAATCATAGACGTTGCAACTGTTATGATCTGCTACAAGCACTAAGGAAAGATGGGAATTCTGTCCCTACAATAGAACTAAGCTGGATCCCTACGATGTAACGGGGAACCTGATCCTGCGACCAGACCCGCTAAAGTCCTCAGCTAGTCTGAACGAAGACCTATAGATGCGAGGGAGGAATCCCTACAAGATCTAGGGACTGGGAGAAAAGGTGGACATCTCCTAACAGAAGTTGTAGCAGGGGTAAATAAACAGAAAACAAATTACTTAGAGATCCTAAGATCAAGCAAAACTGACTGAGAAAGGCACCTAAGCACCCGGCTAGCTTAAGAGTAGATAATACAATGAAGTCCAGCAAAGCCAGAAGGGCGGAGCCAGACTAAATAGGGAAAAAAGGTCATGTGACCAGCAAACTGAAAAAAAACCTAACAAGAGGGTTCTAACAGTACCCTCCCTTCTAAGAGGATCCTTTGGATCCCCTAGGACTTAGGCTTATCCGGAAACCTCTTGTGAAACGCTCTGACAAGTCTAGGCGCAGAAACATCATCCGCCCTCACTCATGAGTTATCCTCGGGTCCATAACCCTTCCAAGCGACGAGGTACTGCAAACTCCCTCTATACCGTCTAGAATTTAGGATGCGGGAAATCTCATATTGCCCGTCCTCCACCACCAGGGGAACAGTGGCCGAGACGTCTCCATCTGAGACCTCAGCTTTTTTCAAGAGTGAAACATGAAACACAAGATTAATCTTCCAGGAAGTAGGAATCTCCAACTTAACAGCGGATTGGTTAATAACCTGAAGCACCTTAAAGGGCCCTACAAACTTGGGACCCAATTTCTTAGACGGAATCCTCAAGCGCAGATTCTTAGAGGACAACCAAACAATGTCACCAATAGCAAACAAAACCTCTTTTCTATCAAAATACACTTTGGATCTTTTGTTAGCTTCCTGAAGATTACCACGCACATCAGTCCAAACTCTCTCCAAATCACCAGAAAAATTTCCTCTTCAGGTACAGCCGATCCCAACTTGGAAAATGACCCAAACGACGGATGTCTCCCAGTACAACAAAAAAAGGCGAACAACCAGCAGAAGCGGATGTATGGTTGTTAAGAGCAAACTCAGCAAGTGGCAGAAACTCAGACCACCCCTCTTGATTATCAGTCACAAAACAACGCAAGAACTGCTTGACATCCTGGTTTTTCCTTTCTGTCTGGCCATTAGACTCAGGATGATATCCGGACGAAAACGACAAATGAACTCCCAACCTGTCACAAAAAGCGCGCCAAAAACGAGCCACAAACTGAGGTCCCCTATCGGAAACAATGTCAGTAGGAACGCCATGTAGTCTTACAATTTCCTTGACAAAGGCCTTAGCGAGAGTCTTAGCGCAGGGCAGTTTGATGAAAGGAACCAAGTGACACATCTTGTTAAAACGGTCCACGACCACCCAGATGACAGTGAAACCCTCAGATGGGGGAAGGTCAGTAATAAAGTCCATAGCCAAATATGTCCAAGGTGCACTAGGGATCTCCAGAGGGCAAAGCAACCCCGCAGCAGGAGTATGAGAAGACTTAGATCTAGCACACACAGTGCATTGACGCACCCACTTAATGACTTCCTTCTGCCATCCAGGCCACTAAAAGCTGCGACCGACAAGTCTCTTGGTCTCAGAGTTTCCAGGATGACCTGCCAACCCAGAGTCATGACATTCAACAAACAAATCTCTCCTCAGAGTACCAAGCACAAACAACCTCCCATGCGGCGTGTTACATGGGGCATTCTCCTGTGCTTTAAGAATCTCATCTTCCAACACAGAGTCCAAAACAGCAATAACAACCCCCTCTTGCAAAATGTTTTCCTCCTCCTCAGTACCCACCATAGGAGAAAAGCTGCGAGACAAAGCATCAGCTTTAACATTTTTAGTACCTGGGATGTAAGTAACGGTAAAATTAAACCGCGAGAAAAACAGTGCCCACCTAGCCTGACGGGCATTCAAGCGCTTGGCAGCATCAAGGTAGACCAGATTTTTATGATCGGTGAAGACTTGAACGGGAAATTCTGCCCCTCCAAAAAATGACGCCAGTGTTCAAATGCGAGTTTAATTGCCAACAATTTCCGATTACCGATATCATAATTTAGTTCAGACTCAGAAAATTTCTTTGAAAAAAAAGCACAGGGATGTACTCCATCCGTATTTTCCTGAGACAACACCGACCCGACCCCCACAGAAGAAGCATCAACCTCAACCAAAAATGGTTTAGTCATATCAGGCTGCGTAAGGATGGGAGCAGAGCTGAACTTCTCCTTTAGCAACACAAAAGCCTCAATGGCCTCAGTAGTCCACTGAACCGCATCAGCACCTTTCCTGGTGAGATTGGTTAGTGGTTTGGCAATCACAGAAAAATTTTTAATGAATTTTCTATAATAATTGCCGAACCCCAAAAACCTCTGTATTGATTTCACACCAATAGGTCTAGGCCAATCCTGCACAGCTTGCACTTTCACCGGGTCCATCTCAAAACCTTCACTGGAGACAATGTAGCCCAAAAAACTAAGTCTCTGTACAGCGAACTCACATTTTTCTAGCTTGACAAAAAGTGAATTATCACTCAGTAACTGTAATACTTCACGCACACTCTTCCAATGAGACTCCACATCCGGTGAATAAATCAAAATGTCATCCAAATACACAACCACACTTCTGCCGATCAAAGGTCTAAGGATGTCATTAATAAGATTCTGAAAAAATGCCGGAGCACTGGAAAGCCCAAAGGCATAACCAGATTCTCAAAATGACCCAGTGGAGTGTTAAACGCAGTCTTCCATTCATCCCCCTCCTTCATGCGCAACAAATTGTATGCCCCTCGAAGATCAATTTTCGAGAACCACTTGGCCCCTACTAACTGGTTAAACAAATCAGGAATCAATGGCAGTGGGTAAGGATTGCGTACAGTAATCTTATTAATCTCACGAAAGTCTAGACAAGGCCGTAAACCGCCGTCCTTTTTTTTAACAAAATAAAAATCCAACCGCCACAGGAGATTTGGAAGGCCTAATGTGACCGGCGGCCAAGCTTGTCTGTATGTATTCCTCCAAAGCCTTTCTCTCAGGAATGGTAAGATTAAATAAACGGCTTTTAGGAAGAGTTGCTCCAGGGACAAATTCAATTGCACAATCATAATCTCTATGAGGAGGCAATACCTGCGATTCCTTATCAGAAAAAACTTTCCAAAAAATCCTGAATAGGTACAGGTAACTCCCCCTTATCTACAGCAGCAATACGCCCATTACACTTGTCATAACAATTAGGACTCCAGGACTTAATTTCATTGGTAGACCAATCCAGTACCGGATTGTGCAATTTTAACCAAGGTAACCCCAAAATCACCGGTGAGGGCAACTTATTCAAAACTACCAAATCCAAATTCTCTTGATGAACACCATTAATAGTAAGAGGAAATTCACAGATATGGTGAGTAACATTTTTCAAGGGAGAACCATCCACAGAAACCACATTAATAGGGGAAAACAGAAGTTTGGGTTTTAATTTTAGTTTTTCCAAAAATTTCCCATCAATCACATTGAGAGTAGAACCACAATCCACAAATACCCGAAACTCCATTAATTTCTCCTCAACAGCAGTGGTAGCAGAAAGAAAGACACCTTAATTGTTTAAACAAGCTATACGGGTGAAACTGACCTCCTTTTTTTTTTTCTTTATTCATTCGAAGCGCACAGTTCTTAATAAAATACTTAGACTTGCCACAATAGAAACACAAACCTTCAGCAAATCTGCGGTCTTTTTCCCGAGAGTGAGGTGCCATTGCTCCAATCTCCATGGGCTCCCCAAAGACAGTGCAGACCCTCTCAAGACCAGGAGCTGACATGTCCGAGGATTTACTTTCATTAACCCTTGCACGCAGTCTCCTATCCACCCGTATGGCTAATTGCATAGCCTCTTGCAAGTTACCAGGTATAGGATAAGCAATCAGCAAATCTTTAACCCTTTCACTTAGCCCTGCAAGAAATAAACTTTTCAAAGCTGAATCGTTCCACCCCCCTTGGTAGACCACCGACGGAAGTGAGTACAATATTTTTCCACATTACCTGATCCCTGTCTCAAACGTCTCAATTCTGTCTCAGCTGATGAAACACGATCAGGATCGTCATACAATAACCCCAAAGCAGAAAAAAAAACTATCCACTGATCTAAAGCATGGATCACTAAGTTGCAGAGAAAAGGCCCAGTCCTGAGGTTCTTTGCGCAAAAGTGACATTATGAACCCTATGCGCTGAGATTCATCACCAGAGGATCTGGGTCTCAAACAAAATACAACAAGCAAGCATTTTTAAAAGAAAAAAAATCTTGTTGTTCACCAAAAAATAAATCAGGCAAACGTACCTTTGGCTCCACGAAATGTGCTCCAGAACAACTACTCATGTGTTGCTGGATCTCAGCCACCTCCAGAGAGAGTCCCTGCAGGCGTTGAGCCAAATCCTGAACCGATACCAGATGGAAACAGAAAATCTTTCCTTAGAGATATTTTTGGCTGGACTTACTGTTATGATCTGCTACAAGCACTAAGGAAAGATGGGAATTCTGTCCCTACAATAGAACTAAGCTGGATCCCTACGATGTAACGGGGAACGTGATCCTGCGACCAGACCCGCTAAAGTCCTCAGCTAGTCTGAACGAAGACCTATAGATGCGAGGAAGGAATCCCTACAAGATCTAGTGACTGGGAGAAAAGGTGGACATCTCCTAACAGAAGTTGTAGCAGGGGTAAATAAACAGAAAACAAATTACTTAGAGATCCTAAGATCAAGCAAAACTGACTGAGAAAGGCACCTAAGCACCCGGCTAGCTTAAGAGTAGATAATACAATGAAGTCCAGCAAAGCCAGAAGGGCGGAGCCAGACTAATTAGGGAAAAAAGGTCATGTGACCAGCAAACTGAAAAAAAGAGGGTTCTAACAGCAACAAGGTGGAACTCCACCATGCACATGGTTGAGAGGCTGAGCGAACAGAGGCAGGCTGTAATGTATTTGTGGGAGTATACACGGGCAGGCAGTTTGATGGCAGACATGGAGTTGTCGGGTGTGCAGTGGTCAAAGCTGAAAGACCTCTGTAAAGTCCTTCAGTATTTGGAGGAATGCACACGGTTGGTAAGCGCAGATGACGCCATCATAAGCATGAGCATCCCACTTATGAGTCTGCTCATGCAAACTTTGACGCACATTAAGGATCAGGCTTCTGAAGTGGAGGAGGAAGCGGAGGAGGAGAAGGGAAGCCTTGATGACAGTCAGCTATTGTCTGCTCAGGGAACTGTCCTGGACGAGGTGGATGAAGAAGAGGAAGAGAAGGATGAGGGGGATGATTATTTTTTGGAGGAGGATGCTTTTCAGGGGGCAAGAGAAAATTTTGGCTTGCCAAGGTCAGTTACAGGGTTTGTGCGTGACTGGAGGGATGTGGATTTGGCAGAAAGTGTTCCTCCACCCACCACTGCCAGTGCATCATTGACACCTGGAACATTGGCCCACATGTGTGATTATGTCTTGCGGATCCTAAAAATGGACCCCCGATTGCAAAAATTATGAAGGATGACAACTACTGGTTGGCCAGCATCCTCGATCCACGCTATAAAGGCAAATTACAGAACATCATGCCACAGGAGAACCTGGAGCTAATTTTGGCGAACAAATAAGCAACTCTGGTAAACCATTTGTTAGAGGCATTCCCAGAACACAGCAGCGGTGCAGGTTCTACCATGAGCCGTACTGGGCAATATGGAAGAGGTGTTCGTGGTGCACAACGCCAAAGTGGCGTTGGAGACAGGGGTTTCATGACCATGTTGTGGACTGATTTCTCGAGTACCGCTCACACGTCTGGTAATACTGAATCGATTGCAACAGACAGAAGACGGCAGATGTCAATTATGGTTCAAAATTACCTATCCTCCCCTATCGATGTTCTCCCTAACAGTTCATTCCCCTTTGACTACTGTGCCTGTAAACATGACACATGGCCTGAATTGGCACAATATGCCTTACAGGAGCTCGCTTGCCCTGCTGGTAGTGTGCTATCAAAATGAGTCTTCAGTGCAGCTGGATGAATCCTGACAGAAAGAAGGACCTGGCTGTCAACCCCAAAATGTTGGTGATCTCACCTTCATTAAAATGAACCATGCCTGGGTTTCAAAGGATTTTGTACCACCTTCCCCTGATGACACATAGATTGCCAGCAAAATGGCTCGCTTTGTCCTCCTCTTCCTCCGACTTCTCCAATTCCTCCATTTGCAGCAGCTGAACGTCCAGCCTACACCTCAACATATGCCAGTTTTTCCACCTCCCTAACTTGGCTGTACCCCCCCCAGGGCCGGCGTCAGCACCTGGAGCACCCGGACAAGTGCCGGGGTCCTGAGCACTTGCCGTCTGAGACACGGCGTACTATGAGGGGCCCTGTGCCAGTTCCGGCACCCATGAGTGTGCCCCCCTGCTTGCTCAGGGCCCCAGCACTTGCAAAACTTACCTCTCCATGCTCCACCGCTGTGACGTCTTCCGCGTTTCCTGACAGTGAAATTCAGGTCAGACAGCGCAATGATGTCACGTCTGTGTGCCCTCTGCCTGAACAGTCACAGTGCAGAGAGCTGGAAGATGGCGATTCTGAGGAGTCCAGAGTAGAGCAGTGCCCACGAGGAGAGGTATTTCATTTTTTTTAATGTTTGGAGCAATATATGGGGAGCATTATACACTGGAGAATTATATATGGGGCCCATCATATACTAGAGCATCATAGATAGGGCCCGTTATACACAGGAGCATCATATGGGGCCCATTATATATGGAGCATTATATAGGTCCATCATACACTGGAGCATCATCCATGGGGCCCATAATATACTGGAGCATTATATGGGGCCCATTATATATGGAGCATTATATAGGCCCATCATACACTGGAGCATCATCCATGGGGCCCATCATATACTGGAGCATCATATGAGGCCCATTATATATGGAGCATTATATAGGCCCATCATACTCTGGAGCATCATCCATGGGGCCCATCATACACTGGAGCACTATAAATGGGGCCCATCATACACTGGAGCATCATATATGGGGCCCATTATACACTGGAGCATCATATGGGGCCCATTATATATGGAGCATTATATAGGCCCATCATACACTGGAGCATCATCCATGGGGCCCATCATATACTGGAGCATCATATGGGACCCATTATATATGGGGCATTATATAGGCCCATCATACACTGGAGCATCATCCATGGGGCCCATCATACACTGGAGCATTATAAATGGGGCCCATCATACACTTGAGCATCGTATGGGGCCCATTATATATGGAGCATTATATAGGCCCATCATACACTGGAGCATCATCCATGGGGCCGATCATATACTAGAGCATCATATGGGGTTTATTATTTATGGGGCATCATATAGGGTATGGAGCATCATATGGAGCACATATGGGGCCTATTCTGTAAGGAGCATTATATGGAGCCCATTCTGTATGGCGCAATATATGGGGCCCATCATATACTGTATAGAGCTTTATATGCGACTCAATATATTGTACTATGGAGCTATATGTGGGGCTCATTATACTCTATGGCGACCGTCCTATACTGTATGTATATGGGGACCATCATATACTGTAGCATTATGTGGAGCTCATCATATACTGTATGGTACATTATATGGGACAAATTATTTATGGAACAATATATGGGGCTCATTATTCTGTATGGCGCACTATGTGGTGGCCATAATACTGTATGGAGGAATATACTGTCCGGTTTTTGAGCTATTGTAGATTTTAACATAGATATCAGTCATGTAATGTAAGAAGTGAAGTATTTGTCATATATTTACCTATATATATATACCTATATTTCTGTGCCTGTAAGGAAAGGGACCGCCACCATTTTGTATAGGGCCTATACCAGCCTCCATTTTGTCAGTTCACAGAGCCAGACTACTAACTACAGCAGGGCCTATTAGCACATCCAGTACGACGGTTTTTGATGTCCACTAGGAATCAAAGGGGCTTTAGCATGCTAATTAGTTTAGGCCAGTGTCTGAATAAGATGGTCAGTCGTATGGTAAATAGCTCAAGCTCAAGCCATTGTTTCCTGCTCCATATGAATTGCAGGCCAGTTAATATGCGTGCTTCAAAGCAATGGGGAAAGGCCTAGCAGGTTTAAAAGCTGTAGCCAAGAAGAGGCTGGCCTCTCATTCCATTTTCTCACAGCAGCAGAAGCACAAGGGACAGACTTGCCAAATGGAGCTGCAGCACATGCATTGGGGACTGTCCAGCAACTGAAGACTTTCACCTGGGGAACGCAGAGCTCCATGCCTCCCATGACCATACTACAACCCGGTAATATTGATCTATAGCTAATACCTTTAAGCCTTGTACATTATTGTTGTATTCTTACTCTGACTGCAAATCCATTGTAATTACGTTGTATAGCTTTACTGTATATTTCTGTAATTATCTAGTGCGCCCTTAAGGCAAATTAAACCATAAAATTAATCTTGGGCTGATGCTTTTTCTCTGATCACGAATCTTAGAATACCCAGTGGGTAACAGGACACCTTCCCCGGCGGCCATTTGCTCTAGGTGCAGTTTTCTTACTGACCTGAGAGACAAAGGGGGGCGCCGGAGAGCTGTACCTGTGGAGTTATGTCCCATTGGTGACGTGGGAGGAAAGGGATCGTCCGTCACATTTGGTAGTGGCGGTGGTATCAGAAGCTGTGATACCCGGGCTACCGTGTGGCGGTCGGCTTAGTTCCTCACAGTGCCGTATCGGAGCATCATGATTTGTGGTATGTGTTAAAGAGGCCCATTGAGACTCTTTAGCCTGGAGCCAGCCCTACCCCCCCCTCCCGAACAACTTTAGCCAAATAACCCACAGTTTTCAATGCTTAACTATTATTATAAAGTAAATTAAGGTTGACAAGCTTAAGTAATAAGAATTGATGTCGTTGGCATTGAAATGGGCACTGTAGGTGTGTTTACTGTCCTCCACTAACTGCCGACTTTTCTTCCCCATTGACTTGCTTTGGGTTTCGTGTTTCAGTCGTACCACTGACTTTTCCCGATAGTCGGCCTATTTTGTTCGACACGACTTTTGAGAAAGTTGGGTTTCATGAAACCCGACTCGACCCTAAAAAAAGGCAAAGTCGCTGATCTCTACTAATAACTGTAAGATACAATATTGTTACGCTCCAGGAAGACATCCAGTCCTCTCTTGAACCCCTCTACTGAGTTCACCTTCACCACCTCCTCAGGCAAGGAATTCCAGTGTTTCACTGCCCTAACAGTAAAAAATCCTCTTGTATGTTGGTGGAAAAATCTTCCCTCCTCCAGATGCAGAAAATGCCCCCTTGTGACCGTCACCTTCCTTGGTATAAACAGATCCTCGTAGAGATACTTGTATTGTCCCCTTATATACAGAATAGGCCCCATATGTGCCCTATATGATGATCCATACCATATATGATGCCCCATAAATAATGAACCCCATATGATTCTCCAGTATATGATGGGCCCCATGGATGATGCTCCAGTGTCTTATGGGGTAAAATAATGCTCCATATATAAAGGGCCCCATTAATAATGATCCAGTGTATAATGGTCCCCGTAAATGCTGCTCCAGTGTCTGTTTTCCCCCTTTTAGAATGTTCCAGTATATGAAGGGCCCATGGATGCTGCTCCAGTGTCTGATCTGCCTCATTTAGAATGCTCCAGTATATGATAGGCCACATGGATGAGGCTCCAGTGTATGATGGGACAATATAATGCTCCATATATAATGGGTCCCATTTAAAATGATCCAGTGTATAATGGTCCCCGTAAATGCTGCTCCAGTGTCTGTTTTCCCCCTTTTAGAATGCTCCAGTATATGATGGGCCCCATGGATGCTGCTCCAGTGTCTGATCTGCCTCATTTAGAATGCTTCAGTATATGATGGGCCCCATGGATGAGGCTTCAGTGTCTTATGGGCCAAAATAATGCTCCATACATAATGGGCCCCATTTATAATGCTCCAGTGTATAATGTGCCCCGTAAATGCTGCTCCAGTGTCTGATGTCCCCCATTTAGAATGCTCGAGTATATGATGGGCCCCATGGATGATGCTAGAGTGTCTTATGGGCCAAAATAATGCTCCATATTTAATGGGCCCCATTTATAATGCTCCAGTGTATAATGGCCCCTTAGATGCTGCTTCAGTGTCTGATGTCCCCCATTTAGAATGCTCCAGTGTATGATGGGCCCTGTAGATGCTGCTCCAGTGTCTGATGTCCCCCATTCCATTTAAAATGCTCCAGTGTATGATGGGCCCTATCTATGATGCTCAAGTGTATGCTGGGCTCCATATATAATTCTCCAGTGTATAATGCTCCCCATATATTGCTCCAAACATTGCAAAAAATGAGATACCTCTCCAAGCTGTGCACTGCTCTACTTTGGACTCCTCAGCGTCGCCATCTTACAGCTCTCTGCACTTGTACTGTTTAGGCAAAGGGCGTACAGACGTGACATCATCGCGCTATTTAACCTGAATGTCACTGTCAGGAAACGCGGAAGACATCACAGCGGTGGAGCAGGGAGAGGTTAGTATTGCAAGTGCTGGGACCCTGAGCAAGCAGGGGGGCCGACTCATGGGCGACAGCATTGGCACAGGGCCCCTCATAGTACACCGCTGTGTCTAACGGTGAGTGGGCCCCCCACCGTCAGAGACACTTTTTTGTACTATGAGGGGCCCTGTGCCAGTGCCGTTGCCCACGAGTCGGCCCCCCCACCTGCTCAGGGAACCGGCGCTTACCCGGGTGCGCCAGGTGCAGATGCCGGCCCTGGGGGGGTATTTGTAGGTTTTGTAGTCCATCCTCGCTTGCGAGTGCATGTTCATTAAAAGTCTAAGCATGCAACTGGTATTCAAATTTCACTCGGCTAAAGGTCCTTCCGCACTTCTTACCGATAACCTTTGCCTCATCAATAGGATTTTGGTCAAAAAAGTGCCACACTGCACTCTTCCTACTATGGGATAAATTTTCAGGGCTTGCACGCTGTGCTAATTTGACCATCTGGCCAAGCTGTCCTGCAACTCTTTTTGTTTTTTTAAGACGTTTTTGGACTGATACATGCCTTCCAGATATCCGCTGCTGTGATGTCGATGCCTGCTGCGGATCCTTCTCCTCTTCTGAGCTATTGCCAGCGGCACCCTCTACCCCCAATGGATGCTAATCCGGGTCAACAACTAGGTTATCCATCACCTCCTCTTCAATTTTATCTGCACATTCCTCTGTGTCATCGTGTAAGGTGGTATAGTATGCGGGAAGGGGCACCTGAGTTTCATCATGGTCAGATTCTGGCTCAGTAGACTGCGAGGGAAATGTAGTGCTCTGGTGAATGTACCAGCAGAAGCATCTAGCAGTGGCTGTGCATCAGTACACTCCATCCTGATTCATGTTGGACTGAGAAATTCAGGATTTGACTTGATAACCCAGGCATGGTATGTGAAAAGATCTCGAGTAATCTGAGTGTGGGCTTGCCGCATCCTTCACTTTTGGTGGGGGTGAAGCATGCAAAAAAGGTGTTGTTCCTGACCAGGAGCTGCACTAACGACTCAGTGCTTGCATTTTTTGAAACTTCAGAAGAGGAGGCCGATAGAGCTGGAGGCTGTTTCAGCAATGTAAACAAAACTGTTCCTGATGCTCCCGTTTTAAAAGCAGTTGACTACTTTCAGTAAAGGGAGCCTTCCAGGCCTTCTTGAGCAGATGAAGACGCCGGCTCAACCTCCTGCCTTAGGTGCTATTGTGCTTATGGCACTTCCAGTAGATGCACCATCACCACCATCAGTACCAGCTGCCCCCACGCCCACGTCTGCTGCCTCTTCCACCATACTCCTCATTTTTGTAAAATGTACCCAAAATACCAGCAGATATATGTTACTGTATCAGGAGCGTACAGCTGTACACAGTCTAGGATAATTGCAAATCTACGTATATATTTCAGAGTCACACACAGACGCTCTCAGGCTCAGTATGGATTAGATCAGAATTATAAAAAGTAGAAAAAGGGTAATGTATCAGAAGCGACAGCTGTATACGTGTTGGGGTAATTTTTAAATCTCCGTATATATTTCGGAGTAACAGATAGACTCTCACAGGCTCAGTATGGATCACACCAGAATATGAAAAGCAGATCCGCTAGAAATAATCACACATTGGGTCAATGTTCAGGTGTCAATGATGCACTTAGAGTAGTGGGTGGAGGAGGACTTTCTGGCAAAAAGGGTACTGTATCACCAGATACCAGGTACAGTATATATAGTATGTGAAAATATTCTAAATCACCGTATATATTTTAGGAGGCAGACACAGATGCTCTCAGGCTCAGTATGGATTACACAAGAATATAAAGATGAAAAAGGGTACTCTATCACCAGATTACCAGGTATATATAGCATAGTGAAATTATTGGAAATCTCCGTATATATTTCAGGAGTCGACACAGACGCTCTCATGCTCAGCATGGATTACACTAGAATATAAAAGTAAACAAAGGGTAATGTATAAGAAGTGTAGAGCTGTATACAGTGTTGGGGTAATTTTTAAATCTCAGTATATATTTCCGAGTAACAAAGAGACGCTCACAGGCTCAGTATGGATTAGACCACAATATAAAAACTGAAAAAGGGTACTGTTCACCAGATACCAGTATATACAGTATAGTGAAAATATTGTAAATCTCCGTATCTATTTCAGAAGTCAGACAATGACGCTCACAGGTCAGTATGGAGTACACAAGAATTTAAAAAGCAGATCCGCAAGAAATAATCACACATGTGTGTGGCCCAGCTACGCCAGGCACACATAATTCCAGGAAAATGCACAAGAAGGTAACCGTGAAGCTTGACATTTATTCACGTGACTCACATTTCCCAACACACCCACTAGGGTTATAAAAGGCAGTGACACGTAGCAGTCAGCCATTCAAGCCTTGGGGGACTCAGGAGTGAGTCATTCCCAGTCATTCAAGCTTCCTGTCTTAGGACAGTTCAGTTCAGTCTAGTCTTGGAGGAAGAGGAGTGCAGACTAGATTCTGACAGAGCAGTTCATAAAGTGGAGTCTGGTTTGAGTGTAAGGAGTCACTCTAGCCCAGTCAGAACTGCAGGACCAGTACTTCAGCACAAGCTGCCACAGTGAGTGTACTGAGAATTGCTCAGCGAGCTCTGGAGAAAAGCTGACATTGACAACATCGCTACTCGTGCTTATGTTAGGAGCAAGAGCAGGACGAGAGGCACAGTGGAGAGAGAGAGAGAGAAGTGCATCAGGTACCGGATTACCCGCACTAATTCACCGGACACCGGGGTCCGAAGCGTTGCTAGTGCTTTACGCCTAGTAATAAGAAAACCTGAGGCTTTCTGGACTACAAGTCGCAGAAGGTAGCCCTAAGTGCTGATACGTAAAAGGAGTCAGGTAGAACGAGGACCTTGAGTGAGGCGCCACAACAGTAGGGACTCTGTTCTCACCAACTAGAAGGCTCTACCACCATGTCGGCCGGGCGTTGCAGCTATCGAACAAGCTGGAGATAGACAGAGTTAACTTGACTTCATGCAAGTTTGTACTCACATACATTCAAAGTTAAAGGAGGCCTCTAACCTGCTCAGCGGTTATCCTGAATGTGCATTCTCCACCCCGACCAGCTCCCCGGGACCTGCCTGAAACATCTGCAAGTAAAGGTATGGAAAGAGATTGCCTTGTGTGAGACTGTTTCATTTACTACACCCTGCATCACCATAGACTTCCAGGGACCGGTCTCACCTGTGGGAGACCTACCATCTAGCTGCCCCATAACATCCCCTGTGAAGATCCATATAGCAGCGCTGGTCCAATTGATCAGATACCACGGGTGGCGTCACGAACTATCTAATCTACAATTCCCCTGTAAATATCCCCCATTGTATGAGCGCCCAGGGCCACGGACCGAGTCCTGCTGCCAGTGACAAATCCCATAGACTTTCATGGCTCGGTGCCGAGTACCCCACAGCCCTGGTACTAAGTGCGACTCATCTTCTGGCGTCACGAACAGGATAGAAGCTTGCAAAATTGTGAGTCCTGTGTTGCCTATATTGACTGTTTTATGCCAGGAAAAGACTGTTTGCTGTTTTGTCACTTTTGGCGCCATATACCGCCATTTTTACAGCTATATTCGCGCCCTGAGGCACTGGAGAAGAAGGTGGGCGTGCATTTGTGGGCGTACCTGAAAGAGCGCGCTGTTCCCTAGCCCCGCCCCCAACGCTGACGCGGCGGCAGTTCCTGTGAGAGCGGAAGTGAACGCTCTGACATCAGAGCGCCAGCGACTCAGGTCCTGTCCCCACCGCTGTGTCTACAGAGCTGCAGCCTTTGGAAAAGGTTAGGCTCAGATTAAACAGGGGGACGCCAACATGTCACAACAACCGGTAGACAGCGCGGCCCCAGCCGGGGGCCCCAATGACTTACTGCTGGGCGTTGTAGCGCAGGATGGAAATGTGGGTCCCTCACCCGGTCCTGTGGTCCCGCTCATGCCCCTAACGCTCCCATACATGCCAGGAGCGAAGTGGCTCCCTCAGTACAGCGGCGAGCCAGGCACCCTGTCAGGGTTCAAACGGAAAATATGTAGTATACTGGACATGTACTCAATGACTGAGAAGCAAAAAGCTGCAGTGGTAATAGGGCAGTTAGCTGGTGCTGCTGAGAGAGAAGTGGAGACTTGGACCATTGCAGACCAGGAGTCGGTGCCTGCGATTCTCTTAAAGCTACAGGCTATCTTTGAGGACCGTACAGAAACAGATCTCCGGATGGCATTTTACCAATGCTCTCAGAGACCAGGTGACAGTATTAGGGACTACACCTGCCGACTACAGGGGGCCCTGCGAGCTCTCAAACAGGTTAACCCTATAAGTGCCATTGATGAAAGAAAAATGTTGAAGGAACAATTTGTACGGGGACTGAGGTCCCAAGAGGAAGGCAGGATTGTGAACTGGTGGTCTTGGATCATCCTGATGCTACCTTTGATGCCCTAAAAGATATGGCTATAAAAGGACTACGACCCCTGGAAAAGCCAGAGGTGGCAGCTCAGTATCACCAGGGTGAAGTCACTCTAAAGTCGGCAGTACCCCCCTTTTCCCCACTGGTGGCAGAAGCCAAAACGCAGGTGGCGTCCCCTAGTGAATTGGACTGTCTGCGCTCAGAAGTGCGCCAGCTGACTAAAAACCTGGCCACTGTAATGAGTGCCCTGCAACTGCGGAAAGAGGAAGGAGGAAAGATCCTGCTAGCCGACTGCCCAGAGGATGTTCCTTGGATGAACCGGAGGAAATGGAGGACGTCGCCTCACCGGAGGAAGACAACGCCATCCCCAGGAGCGACCCCTGATCAGCACCATCAGAGATCATCTGCTACCGCTGCAACCGAAAAGGTCATATGGCTCAGCAGTGTCCTTTAAACGAGCAGATCCTGGGTCCGAGGGCCAACACCCAGGAGTAGACTCATCAGGCCCCTTAGACTGGAACGCAGGTTTGTGGGAGCAAGACCCTACTTGTCCATCATTCTGGACGGGATCGCGATCCCTGCACTGCTAGACACTGGATCTCAGGTGACCATCATACCTGATGTCCTTTATAATAAGTTTTGGTCCATGGACAGTCTCCAGCCCCGAGCCCTGACTTTACGGTGTACGCCTCTAATGGTCTCCCTGTTGAAGTACTCGGAGCCAAAAACGTGGACGTGAAGGTGGGCAGAGTGGAGCTGGAGGATCAGGGACTCTTAGTGGTAAAGACTGTAAATGTGGAAAATGGCTTAAATGTGGTTTTAGGTACTAACATTATCAGTAACTGTCTGGGAGAAGTTGTGTTTTTGCTCCAACAGCTCGCTGAAGTTGCCAAGCCAAAGCAGAAGGGAGTGATCCAGAGGGAGATCCGGGCCCTGATGTGTCAGCAGCAAGCGAAGCTTACAGATGGTGAAATTGGTAATGTACGGGTCACGGACCCGAACCCCATTGTGATACCCCCAATGAGTGAAATGCTAATATGGTGTAGAGCAGCAATAGGTCTGAGAGGACAGAACTACCAAGCAGTAGTAGATCCCCATTGTTCAGAGCACAGACCTACACTCTTGACTGCTAGGGGGGTAGTGGAAGTAATAAATGGGAGAGTACCAGTGCGACTTCTCAACTGGGGAGAAGATGAAGTAAAATTACCACGTTATGCCACTGTTGCTAAATTACATACCGTAGATAACAATTCTATTCTCACAACCGAGTCCTTAGCCTCCCGCCAACCAGAGGAGGATAATGACCCGACAACCCAGGTGGCGGATTGGTGTCAGCAACTCCATGTCGGGACAGACGCCACTCCCGCCCACCAGAAACAGGGAGTACTACGGGTGGTACAGGAGTACGCACAGGTATTTAGCAAACACCCACTTGACTTTGGGACAATTAAGGGAGTTGTCATGTATAGTGTACAGTTCCTATAGCGTCTTGTGCTTGGGTGCGAGGAAAACACATGAGACATAGGTTGATATGAAATGACTTGTATTACTTCATACAAGCATGCAGAAAAGGTCACACAGTTTGCAGGAACAGAGGCAGGAGAACACAGCAGGCCAGAGTAACTTCAAGCTCTACAATAACTCTCCAAGCAGGTTCAGGATCTCTTCTCTGTACCGTAATTCCTCTGCAAACATGGATTCACCAGACAGCAGGTTTCCAAAGTCCAAAAGTGTTCCAAAGTTCCTCAGTAGGAAATAGCTGGAGTCCAAAATCCTAGGTTTCCAGGAGTCAGGTCACAGGCTGACTGAGGCTTGATTCAGGAGCACTGATTGTTCAGCTGAGGCTGCTTAAGAAGCAAGAGGGAGAGAATCAGGGCGGGAACATGAAAACTGGAAACTCCATATTAACTGAGGGCAAGAGCTGCAGAAAGACAGAAAGCAAAATGACCGACGGAAAACTGAGTTTCAAGGAACATGTCAAAAGAGACAAAGAACCTTACATTACTCCCCCCTTAAGGACAACCTACGGTTGACCTCAGACCAGGCTTGTCAGGGTACCTCTGATGAAACTGGCGGAGCAGGCGAGGAGCATTTACATTATTGACTAGTTCCCATGAGTTGTCCTCCACTGGGTAGCCCTGCCATTTAATCAAATATTGCAACTGATTTCTGTACAACCTGGAATCTAGAATCCTTTCCACCATAAATTCTTCCTGACCATCGACCAGCACTGGGTCAGGGCAAGGAGAAGAGCGTCCAGGAAACGTATTGGGTGTTGCAGCCTTTAGTAGGGATACATGAAAGACAGGGTGGATTCTCATAGTTCTGGGCAGTTGAAGACGACAAGCAACAGCACTTATAATCTTAATGATCTTATAAGGTCCAATGTACTTATGTCCCAATTTAGACGATGGAATCTTTATTTTAAGATTTCTGGTTGACAGCCAGACCAAATCCCCTACCTTGAAAGCTGGTGCAGGTTTACGAAATTTATCTGCTGCTTTCTTGTACCTTTCCTGAGCCAATTCTAGATTTTCCTTTAGAAGATCCATATTCTTTTGTAAAGAAGTGATTCTTTCAGCCACTGCCGGCAAGGGCGTATCTATGGGAAATCGAGGAAGAATGTTAGGATGATAACCTAGATTGGAGTAAAAAGGAGACTGCTTAGTGGAGGCGCTCTGAGAGTTATTATAAGAGAACTCAGCCAGTGGAAGTAGATCCACCCAATCATCTTGTAGGTGGCAGATAAAGCAGCGGAGATACTGCTCCAGGGTCTGATTGGTTCGTTCTGTCTGTCCATTAGTCTGGGGATGAAAAGCAGAAGGAAAGGTTTACTTTAATGTCCAATGCGGCACAGAAATTTTGCCAAAACCTTGAAGTGAATTGCACCCCTCGATCCGAAATGACCTCATCCGGTACTCCATGTAAGCGAAACACATTCTTAATCATCAAGTCTGATGTCTGTTTTGCAGTGGGTAAGCCGACACAAGGGATAAAATGAGCTGCCTTTGTTAGACTATCAACCACCACTAGAATGGTGTTCTTCCCTTGAGAGGTTGGTAACTCCACAATGAAGTCCATAGAAATGGATCCCCACGGGCGGGACGGGGTGGGAAGAGGTTGTAACAGACCAGTTGGTGAGGAGCGAGGTGTTTTGCATCTTGCACAGACTTCACATGAAGTGACATAGTTTAAAACATCTTTCCTGTAAGTGGGCCACCAAAAGAAACGAGAAAGAAATTCTTGTGTCTTTAGAATTCCCCTATGCCCGGCTATCTTGGAATCGTGGATGAGTTGCAATACTCTCAATCTGACTGTTTCAGGTATATACAGACGTTGTCCCTGAATCCACACACCATTCTTAAAGACAAGACTTACGTCCCTTGGGGTTGAGCCAACAAAGAATCCGCATGGTATGCTTCCTTGATGTCCTTAAGTAGGTCTTGATTATGAATCACTCCCAGGAATCTAGAGTCAGGAAGAATAGTCTTAGGAGGAGTAAGTGGACGTGTCTCTGCTGAATGAATCCTAGAGAGTGCATCAGCCTTTCCATTGCGCGATCCTGGTCTATAAGAAATTACAAAATTAAATTGGTTTAGGAAAAGATTCCAGCGAGCCTGGCGAGGAGTCAGGCACTTAGCCGACCTGATAAATTCAAGGTTACGATGGTCTGTCAGGACGACTATTTGCTGTTCAGCTCCCTGATGAAGGTGTCTCCATTCCTTGAAGGCGGCAATAATGGCCAACAATTCTCTATTGCCCACATCGTAGTTCCTCTCAGCCGAAGACAACTGCTGGGAAAAGAAGGCACAGGGATGCAAGACATTCTTCTCACCTGTTCTCTGAGAGAGTATAGCTCCAACGGCACAGTCTGAAGCATCCACCTCTATTATGAAGGCAAGCTCGGGGTTGGGATGTACTAAGATAGGTGCGGTGGTAAATTTATCCTTTAAACAGGAAAATGCTTCCTGAGCTTGCGGGGTCCAGGAGAACCTAGACTGTTTCCGGGTAAGTTGGTGATAGGTGACACTACCTCAGAGAAATTCCTAATGAAACGTCTATAGAAGTTGGCAAACCCGATGAAGCGCTGCACCTCCTTCACATTTCTAGGAATTGGCCAATCCTTGATGGCTTGGGTCTTACTTCCATCCATACTAATCCCTTGCGTAGATAGTACATACCCCAGAAATTGAATTTCGGTCCTATGGAATTCACACTTTTCAAGTTTGATGTAGAGATGGTTTTGTCTTAGGCGTTCTAAGACCATTCTCACATGTCCATGATGTTCCTCTGTGGAGTTAGAAAAAATTAGAATATCATCCAGATAAATCACCACAAATGTATCTAGGAGATCCCTGAAGATGTAATTCACCAAGTGTTGGAAAGTGGCTGGGCGGGTACTCAGACCAAAAGGCATAACTAGATATTCGAAGTGTCCATAGCGTGACCTGAATGCAGTCTTCCATTCATCCCCAGGTCTAATACGGACCAAGTTATAGGCCCCACGGAGATCCAGTTTAGAGAAAATTTTGGCGTGCCGCACTCTCTCCAACAACTCAGGGATTAAAGGCAATGGATAACGGTTTCTAATAGTAACCTTATTGAGTTCCCTATAGTCTATGCAGGGTCTCAGAGATCCATCTTTCTTCTTCACAAAGAAGATGGGTGCACCTGCGGGAGATGAAGAGGGGCGTATGAAGCCTTTGGCTAGATTTTCATCTATGTAGTCCTTCAAAGCTTTTAGCTTGGGCCCCGCTAGGGGGTAGATCTTACCAAAAGGTATCTCGGCTCCAGGCAATAATTCGATTGGACAATCATATGGACGGTGAGGAGGAAGCTGATCAGCGTTCTTGTCACATAAATCCACATAGTCCTGGTATACAGCTGGTAGTTCAGGGACTGACATGGTTCCTTTAGGAACAGAGCAAGCTGAAACTCCTTGACTCATCTGTTTCTCCGGAAAGTGTAATTCCTTGGTCTCCCAGTTAATCGTAGGATTGTGCGCCTGCAGCCATGGTAGCCCTAGAATAATGGGAAAGTGGGGAGAAGAGATAAGCATAAAAGACATTTTCTCCTGATGAGCTTTACCCATAAGGACCCTCAAAGGCTCTGTTTCCTGATCCACTGGTCCAGAGGTCAGCAGGGAGCCATCCACAGTCTCCATCTGTACTGGAGTAGCCTTCTTCACTGAACATATCCCCTGTTTCAGAGCAAAGGAGATATCCATAAAATTTCCACTTGCTCCTGAGTCGATCATAGCAGAGCTAGACACCCAGACTGAGTCCACCCAGAGTTTGATGGAAAGGAAGCAATGAGAATTATTTCTTTTACAACTCAGCTGGGACACCGCTGAGGAAACTTGAAAAATTGCAGCGTTTATACCGTCATTGTCCCCAGAACTAACCGAGTTTAAGTCCGAAAAATCAAGATCTCTTGCAGCAGATCTCTCTGGAGTCTGAGGCTCGGACATGACAGAGCTCCTCTCGCAACACTCACAGTGAATGACTGCTGCAGTAGTCTTACGAGAACGGCTGGGGCAGTTTATAATGAAGTGCCCTGACTTACCACAGTAAAAACATAGATTTTCCTTTATACGGTGTTCTTTGCGTGCATCACTAACCCGTCTTTGTAAAGAGTCCACCTGCATGGGTTCAGGTTCTTGTTCCCTTGTGATCCTACTCAAAGGTTCCTTAGCTGAGGAGGGAGGTAGGAAAAGGTTAGTGCGATTATTTTCGAACCATCTCTCTTGTCTGCGTTCAGTCAGACGAGCATCAATACGGATACAATAGTTAATAAAGTCACCTAACGCAGTGGGAGGGTCGGCACGAGCAAGTTCATCCTTAATTAGTGGAGACAACCCTTTCCGAAAAATAGATTTTTTGGCGGAAGTGTCCCAAGTGGTATCAAGAGCCCATCTCCTGAAATCCAAGGCATATTCGGCTACTGAACGCTTAACTTGGCGCAAAGTTAACATGGCTGCTTCAGCTGTTGCACCTCGATTGGGGTCATCAAACACCTGCCCCATGGCTGAAATAAAAGCATCAAGGTGATTCAAACAATCATCCTCAGTCTCAATCAGAGGGTTTGCCCACATCAAAGCCTTATTGGTAAGCAACATGATTATAGTAAGCACTTTGGATCGTTCAGTGGGAAATTGTGAAGCATGTGCAGAGAAAAATAGATTGCATTGGTTAATAAATCCCCTGAATTTCTCACGTTCACCGCCAAAACGAAAAGGAGGTAACTTGGGGATCCCAGAACTCGGGGTTATGGCAGGAGCCTGGACTCGTTCCTCTAGAGCCTCAATCCTGGCTCGTAATTCCTGAGTAGTTTGTCCAAACACTTGCAAATTATGATTAGTGAGGTCCTGTAGGCTTGCAAAACGGGTCTTTATAGTCTGTATATCTGCAAGGATTGTATCAGTCACTCCGCAAAGCTCCTTTATGCGGGCCTCCATCTTCCAGATCTTTTAAGGCAGAAGTGCTGGAAGGAGAAGAGGAAAGGAAAAAAAAAAAAAACAATAGTGTTTACCTGTGGTAACACTCCAGAGTAACATTTAAGGGAACTGCTCACCTGGAATGGTTGTGAGAAGTCACAACCACTGTCATCACAGAAGGTATTAAACGGACATCTGATATCCACAGTCACAGCAGACACGGCTTTCCCAGACCCAGCAGACACTAAACATTGGCTCCTGAATCTTGTCATGTATAGTGTACAATTCCTATAGCGTCTTGTGCTTGGGTGCGAGGAAAACACATGAGACATAGGTTGATATGAAATGACTTGTATTACTTCATACAAGCATGCAGAAAAGGTCACACAGTTTGCAGGAACAGAGGCAGGAGAACACAGCAGGCCAGAGTAACTTCAAGCTCTACAATAACTCTCCAAGCAGGTTCAGGATCTCTTCTCTGTACCGTAATTCCTCTGCAAACATGGATTCACCAGACAGCAGGTTTCCAAAGTCCAAAAGTGTTCCAAAGTTCCTCAGTAGGAAATAGCTGGAGTCCAAAATCCTAGGTTTCCAGGAGTCAGGTCACAGGCTGACTGAGGCTTGATTCAGGAGCACTGATTGTTCAGCTGAGGCTGCTTAAGAAGCAAGAGGGAGAGAATCAGGGCGGGAACATGAAAACTGGAAACTCCATATTAACTGAGGGCAAGAGCTGCAGAAAGACAGAAAGCAAAATGGCCGACGGAAAACTGAGTTTCAAGGAACATGTCAAAAGAGACAAAAAACCTTACAGGAGTACAGCATCATATCCCTACAGGTAGTCATCCTCCCATCAAAGAGCGATGCAGGCCTATACCTCCAGCCCACTATCAGAAAGCTAAGGAAATGTTGCGCGACATGAAGGAAGCCGGGGTGATAAGGGATAGTTGTAGTCCCTGGGCAGCACCTCTAGTCCTAGTTAAGAAAAAGGATGGAAGTATGAGGATGTGTGTAGATTACAGACAAGTAAATCGCATAACACATAAAGATGCATACCCATTACCACGCATTGAGGAATCCTTAGCTGCTTTGAAAACGGCTAACTACTTTTCCACCCTCGACCTCACTAGTGGGTACTGGCAAGTAGCTGTGGCTGAGGAGGATCGGGAGAAGACGGCTTTCACCACCCCAATGGGACTCTGTGAGTTTGACAGAATGCCGTTTGGACTCAGCAGTGCCCCTGGAACATTCCAAAGAGTGATGGAGAGCTGCCTGGGACATCTCAACTTTGAAACCGTGTTGCTGTACCTGGACGACGTAATTGTGTACTCCAAGACGTATGAGGACCATCTGAAGCACCTGGCAGAGGTATTCGAGTCACTGTCCAAGTATGGGATGAAACTGAAGCCCTCAAAGTGCCATCTGCTTAAACGAAAGGTACAGTACTTGGGGCATATTGTCAGCTCCGAAGGAGTAGCGCCCGACCCCGAGAAGGTCTCGGCCATCCAGAAATGGCCGGAGCCGAAGAATCTCAAGGAGGTGCGCCAGTTCCTGGGACTGACAGGTTACTACAGGAGGTTTGTAAAAGACTACACCAAGAAAGCAGCGCCTCTGCAGGACCTCCTGGTAGGACAACCCCTCAAGAGCAGAAACCCTCCATTCCACTGGGGTAAAGAACAAGCTGAGGCATTCAAAGAGATGAAAGAGATCCTGACAGGCGATGAAATCTTGACCTACCCTGATTACAGCCAACCGTTCCTGCTATACACAGATGCCAGTAACGAAGGATTGGGAGCTGTCCTCAGTCAAAAGCAGAATGGCCAAGAAAAAGTCATCGCATATGCAAGCAGGAAGCTCCGGCCAACTGAGAGGAACCCAGAAAACTACAGCAGCTTCAAATTGGAGTTCCTGGCGTTGGTCTGGGCCATTACGGAAAGATTCAAGCATTACCTTGCCTCCAGCAAGTTCACCGCGTACACAGACAACAACCCTTGACGCATCTTGAAACAGCCAAGCTGGGGGCCATGGAGCAACGTTGGATGGCTCGGCTGTCAAACTATCAATTTACCATCAAGTACAGGGCGGGCCGTAAAAATGCCAACGCTGACGCCTTGTCCAGAATGCCGCATGAATCCGACACGGAGGAAGAATCGGATGACCTGGAAGAGATTGAGCTACCTGCATTCCACAGAAATGGGATGATCCATGAGCAATGAGTCCACGGAAAGCGGTGTGAAAAGACGTTAAACCCTTTACCTCATCACAGCTGGAAGGAGACTCAAGACAGCGATCCAGTGGTCAGCCGTATCAAGGAGCTGATAAGACAGGAAGGTTCCTCCTTGGAAAAAGATGCACCTATACCAGCAAAGCTCCTGTGGAACGAGAGAAGCCGGTTGTTCATCTACCGTGAGAAGTTGTGCAGGAGATACGTCGACCCAAAGACCCATGAGATGGTTTGGCAGATAGTGGTTCCCAGAGCAGACATCCAAATGGTGTTAGAAGCCTACCACGATCAAGCGGGACACTTTGGCTGGAAAAAGCTGGAGACCCTGTTGAGGAGTCGGTTCTACTGGGTAGGGATGTGCAGCTCCATCGAGAAGTGGTGCCGGAACTGTGGACCCTGTGGCCTCAGACGAAAAGACTACTATAGTCAGAGAGCACCCCTGCAGCCTATCCAGATGACTCGTCCCTTGGAGATCGTAGCATTGGACCATGTCAAGTTGTCACCAAGCAGGTCGGGATACACATATGCCCTGACCATGGTGGATCACTATTCCAAATTTCTGGTGGTCGCCCCTGTCAAAGACATGACAGCAGAGACAGCAGCAAAAACCTTCCAAGCAAGTTTCTGCAGACCACACGGATATCCGGAGCAGGTGCTGACTGATCGAGGTCCTGCATTCGAAGCTGAACTGTTTAAGGAATTCTGTCAATTGTATGGGTGCAAGAAGATCAGAACAAACACCGTACCACCCTCAGACCAATGGCCTTTGTGAAAAGATGAATCACATTGTCATTGACTTACTGAAATCTGTACCACTGGAAGAAAGAAATCGGTGGCCAGACTTGCTACCTGACCTGGTCAACTTGTACAACCACATACCAGTAAGTTCCACCAACTGCACTCCAGCCTACCTTATGAGAGCAAGACCGGGAAGGCTGCCAATGGATTTAGAACTTGGTGTGGTAGAACCAGAGGCTGATGACAATGCTGAAGATTGGGACACAAACCGACAGGAACAGTACAGGAGAGTACAAGCCTGCGTGGAAGACAGTCTCAATAAAGTAAGAGAAAGGCAAGAGAAGAACTACAACAAAAATGCTCCCGCTAAGCCTTTAATGCCTGGAGAAATTGTGCTAAAAAGAAAAAGAAGAATGCACAAATTGGATGATCAGTGGGAACAGGAGCCATATGTCGTGCAAAATTCCAAATTTGATAACAGAAAAACCTGTACCATCAGCAAGGATGGAGGAAAAACGACTGCAACTGTGTCTAGAGATCATCTAAAGTTGTGTCCGGGCCCATTAAAGCTTCGTGAGGAAGAACCTGTTGACAATCAGGAAGAGAGTGATGAAGCGGTCATACATACGGATTTGGGAGATTTACCTGCAGATTGGCCCAGAATGGGAGAAGCAGTAATCATTCCTGTGCTGCAGTTTTATCAACCGCAAGAAGAATCTCTACATCAAGTCATACCAATTGTGCCAGTAGAGTTAGTTCCAGAAGGACCTGTTCCGGCAGACCCTCAACCATTAGGATCCCAAGCAGCGGAACCACAAGAGGCAGCACCACAAGAAGTGGAAACCCCTGGTGGAGCAGTACCGCATCGCCCAGTCGCTAGCATGCTTGCCAGATCCCTAGAGAGGTGGAGTCGTGTTTACAGTTTGCCGGCACACAGAGCAGATAGGCTAGAGACTACTACACTTGACACCACTCCACGTAGGTCAGAACGTACAACGAAAGGAAGGTTACCTATTCGTTATCAAGAGTAGTCCTAGTAAACTAGTCTAGTATTACCCAGACAGGGTTTACTGCAACTGAAAAATGTAAAAAGTTTAAAGAAGAAGTTTTGCCGATTTGCACTTTATTAATATTTTGAATGATGTTTACATATTTAAGTAGAATACCCGGCTGGGTACAGAGTTAAAAAAGCTAAAGAGTAAATGTGATGATGATTGCATAGTCTGCATAGAATACCCCAGTTGGGTAAAGTGAAAGTGAAGAGTTAATGATTTCTTGATATGTGTTTTATCATGCATGGACTGCGTGGCTGTGGACTGTGCCAGCCCAAGAACTTTTAATGTAAATAGTTTGCGCTTCGGTGCTACATCTTGGTTTTACAAAAAGCCATAACTACCTCTGAAAGAAAACCCGTATGGTGTGGCCTTGAGTGAGGTCTGCTGCTCAGAAGTCCTGCAGCCCACCCAGGACCCACGTGGGAGGTTTGGTGCGGGTCCTCCACAAGAATCTTGTCTTGTATTATGAAAGTGCTTTTGATACTTTTATATTTTTCTAATGTACAAATTGTAACGTTCAAGAATTCTTACCTCCCGGATGGGATGAGTTAAAATGTTGATGTTTTATGCAAAACAAAATGTTTTCTTTTCTGTTTTGCAGCCCGGGAGTGCTGTGTTTAACCAAGGGGGGATGTGTGGCCCAGCTACGCCAGGCACACATAATTCCAGGAAAATGCACAAGAAGGTAACCGTGAAGCTTGACATTTATTCACGTGACTCACATTTCCCAACACACCCACTAGGGGTATAAAAGGCAGTGACACGTAGCAGTCAGCCATTCAAGCCTTGGGAGACTCAGGAGTGAGTCATTCCCAGTCATTCAAGCTTCCTGTCTTAGGACAGTTCAGTTCAGTCTAGTCTTGGAGGAAGAGGAGTGCAGACTAGATTCTGACAGAGAAGTTCATAAAGTGGAGTCTGGTTTGAGTGTAAGGAGTCACTCTAGCCCAGTCAGAACTGCAGGACCAGTACTTCAGCACAAGCTGCCACAGTGAGTGTACTGAGAATTGCTCAGCGAGCTCTGGAGAAAAGCTGACATTGACAACATCGCTACTCGTGCTTATGTTAGGAGCAAGAGCAGGACGAGAGGCACAGTGGAGAGAGAGAGAGAGAAGTGCATCAGGTACCGGATTACCCGCACTAATTCACCGGACACCGGGGTCCGAAGCGTTGCTAGTGCTTTACGCCTAGTAATAAGAAAACCTGAGGCTTTCTGGACTACAAGTCGCAGAAGGTAGCCCTAAGTGCTGATACGTAAAAGGAGTCAGGTAGAACGAGGACCTTGAGTGAGGCGCCACAACAGTAGGGACTCTGTTCTCACCAACTAGAAGGCTCTACCACCATGTCGGCCGGGCGTTGCAGCTATCGAACAAGCTGGAGATAGACAGAGTTAACTTGACTTCATGCAAGTTTGTACTCACATACATTCAAAGTTAAAGGAGGCCTCTAACCTGCTCAGCGGTTATCCTGAATGTGCATTCTCCACCCCGACCAGCTCCCCGGGACCTGCCTGAAACATCTGCAAGTAAAGGTATGGAAAGAGATTGCCTTGTGTGAGACTGTTTCATTTACTACACCCTGCATCACCATAGACTTCCAGGGACCGGTCTCACCTGTGGGAGACCTACCATCTAGCTGCCCCATAACATCCCCTGTGAAGATCCATATAGCAGCGCTGGTCCAATTGATCAGATACCACGGGTGGCGTCACGAACTATCTAATCTACAATTCCCCTGTAAATATCCCCCATTGTATGAGCGCCCAGGGCCACGGACCGAGTCCTGCTGCCAGTGACAAATCCCATAGACTTTCATGGGCTCGGTGCCTAGTACCCCACAGCCCTGGTACTAAGTGCGACTCACATGTGGGTCAATGTTCCAGGTGTCAATGATGCACTTAGAGTGGTGGGGGGAGGAGCAGTTTCTGCCAAAAAGGGTACTGTATCACAGGCGTACAGCTGTATACAGTCTAGGGGTAATTGTAAATATCCATATTTATTTCCGGAGTAACAGATAGACGCTCACAGGCTCAGTATGGATTAGACCAGAATATAATAAGTAGAAAAAGGGTAATGTATTAGAAGCGTACAGCTGTATACAGTGATAGGGTAATTTTTAAATCTCCTTATATGTTTCCGGAGTAACAGACAGAGGCTCACAGGCTCAGTATGGATTATACAAGAATATAAAAAGAAGATCCGCTAGAAATAATCACATATGTGGGCCAATGTTCCAGGTGTCATTGATGCACTTAGAGTGTTGAGGGGAGGAGGAATTTCTGCCAAAAAGGTACTGTATCACGAGCGTACAGCTGTATACAGTCTAGGGGTAATTGTAAATCTCCGTATATATTTCCGGAGTAACAGACAGACCCTCACAGGCTCAGTATGGATTAGACCGAATATAAAAAGCTGAAACAGGGTACTGTATCACCAGATACCAGGTGTATATAGTATAGTGAAAATATTGTAAATCTCTGTATATATTTCAGGAGTCAGACATACACGCTCTCAGGCTCCGTATGGATTAGACAAGAATGTAAAAAGCTGAAACATGGTACTTTATCACCAGATACCAGGTGTATATAGTATGGTGAAAATATTGTAAATCTCAGTATATATTTCAGGAGTCAGACACAGACGCTCTCAGGCTCAGTATGGATTAAACAAGAATATAAAAATCTGAAACAGGGTACTGTATCACCAGATACCAGGTGTATATAGTATAGTGAAAATATTGTAAATCTCCGTATATATTTCAGGAGTGAGACAAAGACGCTCACAGGATCAGTATGGATTAGACAAGAATATTAAAAGCAGATCCGCAAGAAATAATCACACATGTTGGCCAATTTTCCAGGTGTCAATGATGCACTTACATTGGTGGGGGTAGGAGGACTTTCTGGCAAAAAGGGTACTGTATCACAAGCGTACAGCTGTATAAAATCTCGGGGTAATTGTAAATCTCCATATATTCTCCAGAGTCAGACACAGACTCTCACAGGCTCAGTATGGATTACACGAGAATATAAAAAGTAAAAAAATGGCTAATGTATTAGAAGCGTACAGCTGTATACAGTGTTGGGGAAATTTTAAATCTCCGTATATTTTTCCAGAGTCAAACACAGACTCTCACAGGTTCAGTATGGATTACACCAGAATATAAAAAGTAGAAAAAGGCTAATGCATTAGAAGCGTACAGCTGTATACAGTGTTGGGGTAATTTTAAATCTTCGTATATATTTCAGTCTCAGTAAGCCAGTCCAGACTCTCTGCTACAGGAAACTAGATGGATACAAGTACAGACTGAAAGTAGAGTGATTGCAGAAATTTGGGAATTCCTAATCATGGTAAAACCTCCCGGTCGAATTCGCAGTGGCGATGCTGACCCTCAATTACTTTGTCTGCGGAGACAGCGAAAATGGTTCTTTGTGAAGAAAGGGTTGCTGTATCGCAATAGCGTGGATCCCATCTGTTAGGGCTGGCGGAACGCACCAAATATAAATAATAGGTGCGTTCGCAGACTGAGGTCCACCATGCAGGCAGAGCCTGCTGCTATTAAGATGGCATAAGGTATAAGCGAACTCTGTTACTTCACAGAGTCGCAAACATAGATGCTGCGACACTATATGGCGGTATAAGCGAACTCTGTTACACCACAGAGTCGCTGAGGTAGAGACGCAGAGATAGAGACTGTGTCCTGTTAACATCACAGGGATAGACAGATAACTGCTGTGCGGATAGCAATCCGTGATCATGGAGTCAGCAACGCAAACAAGCAACTCCTCACCGGAGAAGCCGGTATACTAGGGGCTTATTTCAGCCAGGCCCTGAACGCATGCATACAATCTCCTCACCGGAGGTGCCGGTATTCTAGGGGCTTATTTCAGCCGAGCCCTAACCATATGCGTGCATGATCACACTGGCGCAAAGCACATAACACAATTGATACTAGCGCACGGCCGATCGGCCATGCGCACCTTTTATAGCAGCAGCTACAGGACCTTCCAGAAAAGGACCAATGAGAAACTGATCCAGAACACAAGCCATTTCAGGACCTTGCTGGGGAGTCGCTGCTGTAACCGAGCATGTGACTCCTGATCTACAATGGGAGATCTTGCCTTGGGCATGCTCAGATGGAGAAACGCAGAACTTATTCCCAAAGATGTCTGCTCGCCGCTGACCAGTACTGGCTACGATAGCAGAACCTGGAAAGGCAGCAGTAATTCTCTGCACAATGTTAGACTGGGCGAGACGCTGGGACAGACGTCTCTGCTGAGCAGAGTCCACTGTGGCCGGAGACGGATGGGAGACCGCAGCAGGGATGGTTCGAGATTCCCCTTGTGCAGAAGCGGGTACTCGACCTCTAACATTATCCCCCCTCCTAGGGCCCCCCTTCTTTGGGCCTCGCTACGTTCAAAGGCAGCGATGAGCTGCGGAGCATGAATATGCTCGGCAGGCTCCCAGGACCTATCCTCAGGCCCATAACCCATCCAATACACTCAAAAAAAATTTTTGCCTCGTACCACCTTGCACCCTACAATGGCATTCACCTCGTGATCGCCCGTAGACGAACCCGACGTCCCGGCAGATGACTCAGGCAACCGGGAGATGACCGCGGTTTTAGGAGGGACACATGGAAGGTGTCTGAGATACCAAGGCGAGGCGGAATGGCTAAACAGTAAACCACAGGGTTCACCTGCTCGAGGACCTTGAAGGGACCCAAATAGTGGGGTGCCAATTTAGCGGACTCCACCCGCTGTTAAGGGCCTGCGGAACGCACATAATAGATATTAAGGAGAGGTGCGTTCGCAGCCCGGGGTCCACAGTGCAAGCAGAGCCTGCTGCTAGTAAGATGGAGTAAATAGGCAGAATGAGCGAACTCTGTTATCCCGCAGAGTAGCAGATGTAAACGCCGTAGCACTATATGGCGATATAAGCGGACTCTGTTAATTCACAGAGCAGCTGTAACAAAGACTGTATCCTGTTAGACTGACAGGGAACACAGATGACTGCTAAGCGGATTGCAGTCTGTGGTCATGCAAACAGAGCCCAAGCAGTAATCTCCTCACCGGAGTAGCCGTATTCTAATGGCGTTTTCAGCCGAGCCCTGAACACGTGCATACAATCTCCTCACTGGAGTTGCGGTATTCTAGGGGCTTATTTCAGCCAGATCTAACCACATGCATACATGACCACACTGGCGCAAGCATGTAACAGATTTGATACTAGCGCACGGCCGTGCGGTAAGGACAGCCTTTTATAGCAGTCACGAGAAAAAGACCTTCCAGGAAGGACCAATGGGAAGCTGCTTCAGAACATTAACAGCCACAGGACCTTCCGGAAGGACCAATAGGAGTGGCTGCTGTATCTGAGCATGTGACCCCTGATCTCCAATGGGAGATCTTGCCCTGGGCATGCTCAGATGAAGCAACAAAGGACTTAGTCCTAAAGACGTCTGCTCGCCGCTGACCAGTACTGGCTACAATAGCAGAACCTGAAGAGGCAGCAGCAAGTCTCTGCACAGTATTAGACCGGGCGAGACACTGGGACCGACGTCTTTGCTGAGCAGGCTCCACTGCGGCCGGAGATGGATGGGGGACCGCAGGGGACTGGTTCGAGACTCTCCTTGTGCAGCAGTGGGAACTCGAACCCTAACACCCGCAGCCTGATGTTTCGGCCGGAGAGCCACACTAGGTCGCCAGGAGCAAATGTCGGAGCGGGACACCAATGGGCATCGGCAGAAGGCCTCATCCTCTCCTTGGAAGCCTGAATGGCATCCTGGGTGCGGTCCCATATGTCCCGTGCCTCCACAGCCCAGTCTGCCACCCTGGAGTCGGCGGAAGCCATGGGCATGGGCACCGGTACCCGCGGATGCTGGCCGTAATTTATGAGGAATGGGGTCTGTCCGGTGGAGTCAGCCACAGCTTTGTTTAGTGCAAACTCCGCCCACGGGAGCAAGGATGCCCAGTCATCCTGCTTGGCAGAGACAAACTGTCGCAAGTATGTGACCAAGGTCTGGTTGGCCATCTCTACCAACTCATTCGTCTCGGGATGATATGCAGAGGAGAGGTTTAACTCAATGCAGAGTAGACGACACAGTTCTCTCCAGAACTGAGACGCAAATTGGGGACCTCGATCACTGACAATCTTGTCTGGCATACCGTGTAGACGTGTTACACTCAGTCCCTGCGCTGTCTCTGTACTCCCTCCTGGTCTCTTACCTTCTGCTCCTCCAGCTGTCCTTTTGCAGCAGTCTATGCGCATGCTGAAGTCCCCTGCTCCATCTGCTTCTCAGCATCCTGATTCCTCTCCCAGTTCCTGGCAGCTGCCAGCAGGCCTCTTGGAGGATTGTGTAGGACTCGAGGCCGCTCCCACCGTCTCTCTTAAAGGGGCAGCATGCATTTTTTGAAAATGTCAATCAACCAAAGGCAGCGCACTCATTACTATATCTGGTCGCTCCACCTTACGGGAGTGCCGGAGCAACGTTTCTCTATCATTGCTACATCCGGTTCTGACTCTGATCTGTCTGCGCTGCGTTAGCAGTCTCTGTGCTTCGCTCATTCTATTTGTCTCCACAGATCATTGGTATCCTGTATCCGACTAACTCTGACAATCTCGCTATTACTGGCGCAAGTGTCATCCCGTTCCGCCATCAGCCATCCGTATCCGTATCCAGGTCACTGGAGCCAGCCTGCTACCATCCACTCTGGACCAGGACCTTCCTCATCTCCATCTAACCCTCCACGGTTTCTGCTATTTTACCTGTTACCCCTTTTGGTCCCTCTGGGACAGCTGCCACATGTCCGGGGTCTAACTGGAGGCAGCACCTGTGTCCTCCGGGTATTCCATTCTGGTCCTGTTCAAGGGGCCTTACTACGGGTACCCAGGGCTCACTAGTCATGCCCCTTCGGAGCCCCCGGACCGCGGTCTCGAGGTTCCACGTTAAAAAATAAAGATGAATGTGAACTTCACCATCTCTGCCTCCGCTTCCATTCGTTACAAGACGGAAGATGTGTCTAATAATAATGCTGCCAAGGCCCATGCAGACGGTAATCGTGGTAATGACTAGTGTTGAGCATTCCGATACTGCAAATATCGGGTATCGGCCGATATTGGCTGTATCGGAATTCCGATTCCGAGTACCGATATTTTCGTCATATCGGATACCGGAATCGGAATGTCACTGTCACTGTCAGTGTCCGTCGGTCGGTCTGTCAGGAGTCAGCGGCACTTACCGGCAGAAGATCTCCGGTGGTCACATCCCGGACTGCTTAATGGCCGCCATCCTCTTCTCCCTGGCGGTCACATGCAGTTTCTCGCGATAACTGCAGTGACTGCTGGGTAATCCGGCCGTAAAGCAGTCCGATGACGTCACCGCGAGGAAGCAGGTAATCAGCTGTGCTGCGTCGGGATGTCAGGCTCTGCCTGTCATTCCGATGTAGAAGAGCTGGATCGTCGTGGGACAGTCGTTACTATGGACTGCGTCGGACAGGTGGTATACTGTTGGTTTGTTTTTTTTCTTTTTTACAGGAGATCGATGGCGTCGCAGGAATGAGAGAGTAATAAAAGAAATGAAAACTGTGTTGTCTCTTTTATTTCATTAAAAGACTTTTTTCTTGCTGTGTCTTTTTTTTAAACATTTAAAAACTTTGGGATTAATAATGGATCGGTGTCTTATTGACGCCTCTCCATTATTAACCGGGCTTATTGTCACCGTGCAATCAACGGTGACATTAACCCTTATTACCCCGCTTGCCACCGCTACAGGGCAAGTGGGAAGAGCCAGGTAAAGTGCCACAATTGGCACATCTTTTGATGCGCCAAATGTGGGGCTGCTGTAGCCTGGTATTATCAGGCTGTTGAGGGCCAAAATCCATGGGCCTTGACAGTCTTTTAATACCAGGCCGCAGCAGTCTGCATTTTACTTGGCTGGTTAACAAAAATAGGGGGACCCCTACGCCATTTTTTTTTTCGAGGGGATCCCCTATTTTTGTTAACCAGCCAAGCTAAGCAGACTGCTGTGGCCTGGTATTATCAGGCTGGCAAGGTCCATGGATATTGGAATCCTTACCAGCCTGAAAAAAAAACAGGCCTCAGCAGTCTGCTTATCAATCTGGCTGGTTAACAAAAAATAGGGTGGACCCCACGCCAATTTTTTTCGAGGGGATCCCCTATTTTTGTTAATCAGCCAAGATATGCAGACTGCTATGGCCTGGTATTATCAGGCTGGCAAGGTCCATGGATCTTGGCTCCTTAACAGCCTGAAAATCCAGGCCTCAGCGGTCTGCTTCATCTGGCTGGTTAACAAAAATAGGGGGGACCCACGCCAATTTTTTTCGAGGGATCCCCTATTTTTGTTAATCAGCCAAGATATGCAGACTGCTGTGGCCTGGTATTATCAGGCTGGCAAGGTCCATGGATCTTGGCTCCTTAACAGCCTGAAAATCCAGGCCTCAGCGGTCTGCTTCATCTGACTGGTTAACAAAAATAGGGGGGACCCCACGCCAATTTTTTTCGAAGGGATCCCCTATTTTTGTTAATCAGCCAAGATATGCAGACTGCTGTGGCCTGGTATTATCAGGCTGGCAAGGTCCATGGATCTTGGCTCCTTAACAGCCTGAAAATCCAGGCCTCAGCGATCTGCTTCATCTGGCTGGTTAACAAAAATAGGGGGGACCCCACGCCATTTTTTTTTTCGAAGGGAACCCCTATTTTTGTTAATCAGTTCCCTCTGACATCACTGATTGTGTCCCTGGCTGACCTGAAGTGAAAGTGGAAAGCAATCAATTAAGCTTTCCACTTAAGGGCCCGTCTCACATAGCGATATCGCTACCGAGATCGCTGCTGAGTCACTAGTTTTGTGACGCAGCAGCGAGCTCACCAGCGATATCGCTGTGTGTGACATTCAGCGACGATCAGCCCCCCTGCCGGGTATCGCTGATCGTCGCTGAAATGTCAGGGACCTTTTTTTGATCGCTGGTTTCCCGCTGACAGGCACGCATCGCTGCGTGTGACAGGCGGGAGACCAGCGATCCGCTGGTAACCAAGGTACACAGCGGGTTTCCAGGTGCGGGGCTGTGCCTAGAAACTCGCTGTGTACCTTGGATACCAGCGCCCTGATGCAGGGAGCTGGTATCCAAGGTACACAGCGGGTTTCCAGGCACCGCGCAGCGCTTGGAAACCCGCTGTGTACCTTGGTTACCAGCTCCCTGAATCAGGGCGCTGGTATCCAACGTACACTGCGGGTAACTAAAGGCTGGGTCTCACATAACGATACACCAGCGATCCCGACAACGATATGCACTTGTCAGGATCGCTGGTGTATCGCTACATGATCGCTGCTGAGCTGCCAAACAGGCAGCTCAGGCAGCGATCTGGGACAGCGACACTGCGGGTAACATCGCTTAGTTACCCGCAGTGTACCTTGGATACCAGCGCCCTGATGCAGGGAGTTGGTATCCAAGGTACACAGCGGGTTTCCAAGCACTGCGATGTGCCTGGAAACCCGCTGTGTACCTTGGATACCAGCTCCCCTGCATCAGGGCGCTGGTATCCAAGGTACACAGCGGGTTTCTAGGCACAGCCCCGCGCCTGGAAACCCGCTGTGTACCTTGGTTACCAGCGGATCGCTGGTCTCCCGCCTGTCACACGCAGCGATGCATGCCTGTCAGCGGGAAACCAGCAATCAAAAAAAGGTTCTGACATTTCAGCGACGATCAGCGATACCCGGCAGGGGGGCTGATCGTCGCTGAATGCCACACACAGCGATATCGCTGGTGAGCTTGCTGCTGCGTCACAAAACTAGTGACTCAGCAGCGATCTCGGTAGCGATATCGCTATGTGAGATGGGCCCTTAAGCGATGTTACCCGCAGTGTCGCTGTCCCAGATCGCTGCCTGAGCTGCCTGTTTGGCAGCTCAGCAGCGATCATGTAGCGATACACCAGCGATCCTGACAAGTGCATATCGTTGTCGGGATGGCTGGTGTATCGTTATGTGAGACCCAGCCTTTACTCTCCTGTCAGCCAGGAGAGGAACTCATTCATTTGGGGGTTTACTTGAGGCTGCAGCATTAGCTGCGGTCCCTGCAGTAAACATTAACCCTTTCTGAAGGATTACACCGTGGGACCTGACTGTGCATGGGATAGGTAAGAATAATTTTGCTTTTTTATTTTATTTTTATTACAGGAAATGGTTTTTGCAGTAAAATAAAAGATGGTCAAAAACATGTGTCTTTATTTCATTAAAATGATTTTTAATTAAAGTGTGTGTGTTTTATTTTTATTTCATGCAATAGGATTAATAATTGATAGTTGTCTAATTGACAGCTCTCAATTATTAACCTGGCTTAAGGTCACCTTTCAATAGCAAGATGGCTTTAACCCCATATTAACCCATTCGCCACCGCTACAGGGCAATGGGAATAGACGGGCAAAGTGCCAGAAAGGGCGAATCTAATTATAGATTTGTCTTTCCTGGGGTTCATACACTTCTACATAGTATAATAGCCGCTAATTCAATTGCCGGCTTTTGTGAAAATGCAGAACCTGACATGAAATGACACTTGGTTTACATAATGTTAACCACGTCTTTTCATGTAGTTTGATATCTGATTTGCACAAACAATTACATGAGTGTAAGTGTGCAAAATTTCACACCTGTAGGGGTTAATTAAAGGTGTAAATTCGTAGCAAAAAAGTCCGCTTTTTTTACAACGAATTTACACCTTTAATTAACCCCTACAGGTGTGAAATTTTGCACACTTAAGGTACTGCCACACTTAGTGATCTCGTTAGCGATCTCAATAACGACGCAAGCTAATGAGATCGTTTGTGAGATCTCTTTTAGGTCGCTAGTAGCTGCCAAACAGGAGATCTCATAAACGACTCATCAGCGGTCAGCGATCTCTTTAACGACTTTGGCGGTCGTTAGGATGTCATTAGCATGTACTGAGCGCTTCTGATTCATAGGAATTTCCAGCACGCTCCTGCTCTCTGCGTCCTGCTAGCCTGCTTTGCAACTGCTGCGATCCTCTCTGTGATGCAAAAGAGAACTTACAGATATTGCGATCCATTCCGTGACGCTAAACCCATATGCGTCACAAACGAGGTCGTTCGCAAAAGGTGCCAAACAGCGATATAGGCTCACCAGCAGGACGCCAACGATCAAAAAACGGTCCAGAACTCTAGTGAACGATCAACGAGATCACAGCAGGGGCCACATCGTTGCTACATGCCACACACAGCTAAGTCGCTAACGAGATCGCAAAATAGTGACGTTTTAGTGATCTCATTTGCGATCTCGTTTGGTGTGGCATACCCTTTACACTCATGTAATTGTTTGTGCAAATCAGATATCAAACTACATGAAAAGACATGGTTAACTCTATGTAAACCAAGTGTCATTTCATGTCGGGTGCTTCTGTCTTTTCACAAAAGCCGGCTTTACCCGGCAATTGAATCAGAGGCTATTTTACTATGTAGAAGTGTATAAACTATAAATATATGTATATATATATGTCACAATGACATGTATATATATATATATATATATATATATATATGTATTCTATGTGTGTATATTTAGTGTTTACAAGGAAAGAATGGGTTTTTTTTAGTTACGATATTTTGTTTCGATAGACTTACATTGGATTTCTGGTATCGGTATCGGGTATCGCCGATATTTTAATGGTATCGGCGATACCATTCCGATTCCGATACTTTTGGATATCGGAAAGTATCGCTCAACTCTAGTAATGACACCAAGTGCACCATTTTGGAGAAGTGATCGGTGATTACCCAAATGATAGTACAACCCCGAGACTTGGGTAAACCCACCACAAAGGCCATCCTGACCATCTCCCAGGGCCTGTCTGCCACCAGCAAAGGGAAAAGTAACCCAGCTGGCCGTTGTCGAGGGGATTTGCTCTTGGCGCAGGAGACACACGCCTGAACATATTCCCTTACGTCACGGATCATATGTGGCCACCAGTATATCCTCGCCAATAATTCAGTTGTCCTCTCTGCCCCAAAGTGTCCACCCACCCTGGACGAGTGTGCCCAAGAGAGTACCTCCGGTCGCAAATTAGTGGGCACAAAAGTCTTGCCCGGAGGCACAGACTCTAGCAAAACCGGGGCTACCGTTCTCAGGCTCTCTTCATGGACAATAAGCCGAGGCTCCTCATCCTCCTTCTCAGATGACACTAAGGAGCGAGAGAGAGAGCGTCGGCCCGAATATTCTTCTCACCGGAGAGAAAATGGAGTGTGAAGTGGAACCGAGAGAAGAATAGGGACCATCTGGCTGAGCCGTTTGCAAATATACCAAGTTTTTGTGGTCAGTAGAGTTGAGCGATACTTTCCGATATCCTAAAGTATCGGAATCGGAATGGTATCGCCGATATCACTAAAATATCGGCGATACCCGATACCGATACCGGAAGTCCCATGTAAGTCTATGGGAACAAAATATCGCAACTAAAAAAACCTTTCTTTCCTTGTAAACACTAAATATACACACATAGAATACATATATATATATATATACATGTCATTGTGACATATATATATACATATATGTATAGTTTATACACTTCTACATAGTAAAATATCCTCTGATTCAATTGCTGGGTAAAGCCGGCTTCAGTGAAAAGACAGAAGCACCCGACATGAAATGACACTTGGTGTACATAGGGTTAACCATGTCTTTTCATGTCGTTTGCTATCTGATTTGCACAAACAATTAAATCAGTCTATGTGTGCAAAATTTCACACCTGTAGGGGTTAATTAAAGGTGTAAATTCGTTGTAAAAAAAACGGACTTTTTTGCTACGAATTTACACCTTTAATTAACCCCTACAGGTGTGAAATTTTGCACACATAGACTGATTTAATTGTTTGTGCAAATTAGATAGCAAAGGACATGAAAAGACATGGTTAACCCTATGTACACCATAGGGTCACCCGACATGAAATGACACTTGGTGTACATAGGGTTAACCATGTCTTTTCATGTCCTTTGCTATCTAATTTGCACAAACAATTAAATCAGTCTATGTGTGCAAAATTTCACACCTGTAGGGGTTAATTAAAGGTGTAAATTCGTTGTAAAAAAAAACGGACTTTTTTGCTACGAATTTACACCTTTAATTAACCCCTACAGGTGTGAAATTTTGCACACATAGACTGATTTAATTGTTTGTGCAAATTAGATAGCAAAGGACATGAAAAGACATGGTTAACCCTATGTACACCAAGTGTCATTTCATGTCGGGTTCTGCATTTTCACAAAAGCCGGCAATTGAATTAGCGGCTATTATACTATGTAGAAGTGTATGAACTACAAATATAAATATATATATATATGTGTCACAAATTCAATGACATGTATATATATATATGAGGTGTAAAATTGCTGAAAAAAAATGCGTGGGCTCCCGCCCTATTTTCGCAACCAGACAGACAAAGCCAGTGAGTGGGGGCAGATAATAATAGCCCAGAGAGGGACCATTATTTTTGGCCCCCCCCGGCTACTAACATCTGCCCCCAGACACCCCAGGAAAGACAAATCTATAATTAGATTCGCCCTTTCTGGCACTTTGCCCGTCTATTCCCATTGCCCTGTAGCGGTGGCGAATGGGTTAATATGGGGTTAAAGCCACCTTTCTATTGAAAGGTGACCTTAAGCCAGGTTAATAATTGAGAGCTGTCAATTAGACAACTATCAATTATTAATCCTATTGCATGAAATAAAAATAAAACACACACACTTTAATTAAAAATCATTTTAATGAAATAAAGACACATGTTTTTGACCATCTTTTATTTTACTGCAAAAACCATTTCCTGTAATAAAAATAAAATAAAAAAGCAAAATTATTCTTACCTATCCCATGCACAGTCAGGTCCCACGGTGTAATCCTTCAGAAAGGGTTAATGTTTACTGCAGGGACCGCAGCTAATGCTGCAGCCTCACAGTAAACCCCAAATGAATGAGTTCCTCTCCTGCCTGACAGGAGAGTAAAGGCTGGGTGTCACATAACGATACACCAGCGATCCCGACAACGATATGCACTTGTCAGGATCGCTGGTGTATCGCTACATGATCGCTGCTGAGCTGTCAAACAGGCAGCTCAGGCAGCGATCTGGGACAGCGACACTGCGGGTAACATCGCTTAAGGGCCCGTCTCACATAGCGATATCGCTACCGAGATCGCTGCTGAGTCACTAGTTTTGTGACGCAGCAGCGAGCTCACCAGCGATATCGCTGTGTGTGACATTCAGCGACGATCAGCCCCCCTGCCGGGTATCGCTGATCGTCGCAGAAATGTCAGGACCTTTTTTTGATCGCTGGTTTCCCTCTGACAGGCACGCATCGCTGCGTGTGACAGGCGGGAGACCAGCGATCCGCTGGTAACCAAGGTACACAGCGGGTTTCCAGGCACCGCGCAGCGCTTGGAAACCCGCTGTGTACCTTGGATACCAGCTCCCTGCATCAGGGCGCTGGTATCCAAGGTACACAGCGGGTTTCTAGGCACAGCCCCGCGCCTGGAAACCCGCTGTGTACCTTGGTTACCAGCGGATCGCTGGTCTCCCGCCTGTCACACGCAGCGATGTGTGCCTGTCAGCGGGAAACCAGCGATCAAAAAAAGGTCCTGACATTTCAGCGACGATCAGCGATACCCGGCAGGGGGGCTGATCGTCGCTGAATGTCACACACAGCGATATCGCTGGTGAGCTCGCTGCTGCGTCACAAAACTAGTGACTCAGCAGCGATCTCGGTAGCGATATCGCTATGTGAGACGGGCCCTTAAGTGGAAAGCTTAATTGATTGCTTTCCACTTTCACTTCAGGTCAGCCAGGGACACAATCAGTGACGTCAGAGGGAACTGATTAACAAAAATAGGGGTTCCCTTCAAAAAAAAAATGGCGTGGGGTCCCCCCTATTTTTGTTAACCAGCCAGATGAAGCAGACCGCTGAGGCCTGGATTTTCAGGCTGTTAAGGAGCCAAGATCCATGGACCTTGCCAGCCTGATAATACTAGGCCACAGCAGTCTGCATATCTTGGCTGATTAACAAAAATAGGGGATCCCCTCGAAAAAAATTGGCGTGGGGTCCCCCCTATTTTTGTTAACCAGCCAGATGAAGCAGACCGCTGAGGCCTGGATTTTCAGGCTGTTAAGGAGCCAAGATCCATGGACCTTGCCAGCCTGATAATACCAGGCCACAGCAGTCTGCATATCTTGGCTGATTAACAAAAATAGGGGATCCCCTCGAAAAAAATTGGCGTGGGGTCAACCCTATTTTTGTTAACCAGCCAGATGAAGCAGACCGCTGAGGCCTGGTTTTTCAGGCTGGTAAGGATCCAATATCCATGGACCTTGCCAGCCTGATAATACCAGGCCACAGCAGTCTGCTTAGCTTGGCTGGTTAACAAAAATAGGGGATCCCCTCGAAAAAAAAACGGCGTGGTTATCCCCCCTATTTTTGTTAACCAGCCAAGTAAAATGCAGACTGCTGCGGCCTGGTATTAAAAGACTGTCAAGGCCCATGGATTTTGGCCCTCAACAGCCTGATAATACCAGGCTACAGCAGCCCCACATTTGGCGCATCAAAAGATGTGCCAATTGTGGCACTTTACCCGGCTCTTCCCACTTGCCCTGTAGCGGTGGCAAGCGGGGTAATAAGGGGTTAATGTCACCGTTGATTGCACGGTGACAATAAGCCCGGTTAATAATGGAGAGGTGTCAATAAGACACCGATCCATTATTAATCCCAAAGTTTTTAAATGCATAAAAAAAAGACACAGCAAGAAAAAAGTCTTTTAACCCCTTCACCCCCAAGGGTGGTTTGCACGTTAATGACCGGGCCAATTTTTACAATTCTGACCACTGTCTCTTTATGAGGTTATAACTCTGGAACGCTTCAACGGATCTTCGCGATTCTGAGATTGTTTTCTCGTGACATATTGTACTTCATGATAGTGGTAAAATTTCTTCCATATAACTTGCATTTATTTATGAAAAAAACGCAAATATGGCAAAAATTTTGAAAATTTTGCAATTTTCAAACTTTGAATTTTTATTCCCTTAAAACAGAGAAATATGTCACACAAAATAGTTAAGAAATAACATTTCCCACATGTCTACTTTACATCAGCACAATTTTGGAAACAAAATTTTTTTTTGTTAGGAAATTATAAGGGTTAAAAGTTGACCAGCGATTTCTCATTTTTACAACAAAATTTACAAAGCCATTTTTTTTCGGGACCACCTCATATTTGAAGTCACTTTGAGGGGTCTATATAGCAGAAAATACCCAAAAGTGACACCATTCTAAAAACTACACCCCTCAAGGTACTCAAAACCACATTCAAGAAGTTTATTAACCCTTCAGGTGCTTCACAGGAGCTGAAGCAACATGGAAGGAAAAAATTAACATTTTACTTTTTAGTCACACAAAATGATCTTTTACAAACATTTTTTTATTTTCACAAGGGAAAAAGGAGAAAAAGGACTGATAAAGTTGTTGTGCAATTTCTCCTGAGTACGCCGATACCCCATATGTGAGGGAAAACCACTGTTTGGGCACACGGCAGAGCTCGGAATGGAAGGAGCGCAGTTTGACTTTTCCAAACCAAAATTGGCTGGAATTGAGAACGGACGCCATGTCGCGTTTGGAGAGGCCCCGATGTGCCTAAACAGTGGAAACCCCCCACACGTGACCCCATTTTGGAAACTAGACCCCCTAAGGAACTTATCTAGATGTGTGGTGAGTAGTTTGAACCCTCAAGTGCTTCACGCAAGTTTGTAATGTAGAGCCGTGAAGAAAAAAAATCATATTTTTTCCACAAGCATGATGTTTTAGTCCCCAAATTTTTATTTTCCCAAGGGTAAGAGGAGAAATTGAACCACAAAAGTTGTTGTCCAACTTATCCTGAGTACGCTGATACCCCATATGTGGGGGGAACCACTGTTTGGGCGCACGGCAGGGCTTGAAAGGGAAGGAGCGCCGTTTGACTTTTCCAAACCAAAATTGGCTGGAATTGCGAACGGACGCCATGTCGCGTTTGGAGGGCCCCTGATGTGCCTAAACAGTGGAAACCCCCACATGTGACCCCATTTTGGAAACTAGACCCCCTAAGGAACTTATCTAGATGTGTGGTGAGCACTTTGAACCCTCAAGTGCTTCACGCAAGTTTGTAATGTAGAGCCGTGAAGAAAAAAAATCATATTTTTTCCACAAACATGATGTTTTAGTCCCCAAATTTTTATTTTCCCAAGGGTAAGAGAAGAAATTGGACCACAAAAGTTGTTGTCCAACATGTCCTGAGTACGCTGATACCCCATATGTGGGGGGGAACCACTGTTTGGGCGCACGGCAGGGCTTGAAAGGGAAGGAGCGCCGTTTGACTTTTCCAAACCAAAATTGGCTGGAATTGCGAACGGACGACATGTCGCGTTTGGAGGGCCCCTGATGTGCCTAAACAGTGGAAACCCCCCACATGTGACCCCATTTTGGAAACTAGACCCCCTAAGGAACTTATCTAGATGTGTGGTGAGCACTTTGAATCCTCAAGTGCTTCACGCAAGTTTGTAATGTAGAGCCGTGAAGAAAAAAAATCATATTTTTTCCACAAACATGATGTTTTAGTCCCCAAATTTTTATTTTCCCAAGGGTAAGAGGATAAATTGGACCACAAAAGTTGTTGTCCAACATGTCCTGAGTACGCTGATACCCCATATGTGGGGGGGAACCACTGTTTGGGTGCACGGCAGGGCTCGAAAGGGAAGGAGCGCCGTTTGACTTTTCCAAACCAAAATTGGCTGGAATTGCGAACGGACGCCATGTTGCGTTTGGAGGGCCCCTGATGTGCCTAAACAGTGGAAACCCCCCACATGTGACCCCATTTTGGAAACTAGACCCCCTAAGGAACTTATCTAGATGTGTGGTGAGCACTTTGAACCCTCAAGTGCTTCACGCAAGTTTGTAATGTAGAGCCGTGAAGAAAAAAAATCATATTTTTTTCCACAAACATGATGTTTTAGTCCCCAAATTTTTATTTTCCCAAGGGTAAGAGGAGAAATTGGACCACAAAAGTTGTTGTCCAACATGTCCTGAGTACGCTGATACCCCCTATGTGGGGGGGAACCACTGTTTGGGCGCACGGCAGGGCTCGAAAGGGAAGGAGCACCGTTTGACTTTTCCAAACCAAAATTGGCTGGAATTGCGAACGGACGCCATGTCGCGTTTGGAGGGCCCCTGATGTGCATAAACAGTGGAAACCCCCCACATGTGACCCCATTTTGGAAACTAGACCCCCTAAGGAACTTATCTAGATGTGTGGTGAGCACTTTGAACCCTCAAGTGCTTCACGCAAGTTTGTAATGTAGAGCCGTGAAGAAAAATAATCATATTTTTTCCACAAACATGATGTTTTAGTCCCAAATTTTTATTTTCCCAAGGGTAAGAGGAGAAATTGGACACAAAAGTTGTTGTCCAACATGTCCTGAGTACGCTGATACCCCATATGTGGGGGGGAACCACTGTTTGGGCGCACGGCAGGGCTTGAAAGGGAAGGAGCGCCGTTTGACTTTTCCAAACCAAAATTGGCTGGATTTGCGAACGGACGCCATGTTGCGTTTGGAGGGCCCCTGATGTGCCTAAACAGTGGAAACCCCCCACATGTGACCCCATTTTGGAAACTAGACCCCCTAAGGAACTTATCTAGATTGTGTGGTGAGCACTTTGAACCCTCAAGTGCTTCACGCAAGTTTGTAATGTAGAGCCGTGAAGAAAAAAAAATCATATTTTTTCCACAAACATGATGATTTAGTCCCCAAATTTTTATTTTCTCAAGGGTAAGAGGAGAAATTGGATTACAAAAGTTGTTGTCCAACATGTCCTGAGTACGCTGATACCCCATATGTGGGGGGGAACCACTGTTTGGGCACACGGCAGGGCTTGAAAGGGAAGGAGCGCCGTTTGACTTTTCCAAACCAAAATTGGCTGGAATTGCGAACGGACGCCATGTCGCGTTTGGAGGGCCCCTGATGTGCCTAAACAGTGGAAACCCCCCACATGTGACCCCATTTTGGAAACTAGACCCCCTAAGGAACTTATCTAGATGTGTGGTGAGCACTTTGAACCCTCAAGTGCTTCACGCAAGTTTGTAATGTAGAGCCGTGAAGAAAAAAAATCATATTTTTTCCACAAGCATGATGTTTTAGTCCCCAATTTTTTATTTTCCCAAGGGTAAGAGGAGAAATTGGACCACAAAAGTTGTTGTCCAACATGTCCTGAGTACGCTGATACCCCATATGTGGGGGGGAACCACTGTTTGGGCGCACGGCAGGGCTCGAAAGGGAAGGAGCACCGTTTGACTTTTCCAAACCAAAATTGGCTGGAATTGCGAACGGACGCCATGTCGCGTTTGGAGGGCCCCTGATGTGCATAAACAGTGGAAACCCCCACATGTGACCCCATTTTGGAAACTAGACCCCTAAGGAACTTATCTAGATGTGTGGTGAGCACTTTGAACCCTCAAGTGCTTCACGCAAGTTTGTAATGTAGAGCCGTGAAGAAAAATAATCATATTTTTTCCACAAACATGATGTTTTAGTCCCAAATTTTTATTTTCCCAAGGGTAAGAGGAGAAATTGGCCCAAAAAAGTTGTTGTCCAACATGTCCTGAGTACGCTGATACCCCATATGTGGGGGGGAACCACTGTTTGGGCGCACGGCAGGGCTTGAAAGGGAAGGAGCGCCGTTTGACTTTTCCAAACCAAAATTGGCTGGATTTGCGAACGGACGCCATGTTGCGTTTGGAGGGCCCCTGATGTGCCTAAACAGTGGAAACCCCCCACATGTGACCCCATTTTGGAAACTAGACCCCCTAAGGAACTTATCTAGATGTGTGGTGAGCACTTTGAACCCTCAAGTGCTTCACGCAAGTTTGTAATGTAGAGCCGTGAAGAAAAAAAAATCATATTTTTTCCACAAACATGATGATTTAGTCCCCAAATTTTTATTTTCTCAAGGGTAAGAGGAGAAATTGGATTACAAAAGTTGTTGTCCAACATGTCCTGAGTACGCTGATACCCCATATGTGGGGGGGAACCACTGTTTGGGCACACGGCAGGGCTTGAAAGGGAAGGAGCGCCGTTTGACTTTTCCAAACCAAAATTGGCTGGAATTGCGAACGGACGCCATGTCGCGTTTGGAGGGCCCCTGATGTGCCTAAACAGTGGAAACCCCCCACATGTGACCCCATTTTGGAAACTAGACCCCCTAAGGAACTTATCTAGATGTGTGGTGAGCACTTTGAACCCTCAAGTGCTTCACGCAAGTTTGTAATGTAGAGCCGTGAAGAAAAAAAATCATATTTTTTCCACAAGCATGATGTTTTAGTCCCCAATTTTTTATTTTCCCAAGGGTAAGAGGAGAAATTGGACACCAATAGTTGTTGTCCTACATGTCCTGAGTACGCTGATTCCCCATATGTGGGGGGAACCACTGTTTGGGCGCACGGCAGGGCTTGAAAGGGAAGGAGCGCCGTTTGACTTTTCCAAACCAAAATTGGCTGGAATTGCGAACGTACGCCATGTCGCGTTTGGAGGGCCCCTGATGTGCCTAAACAGTGGAAACCCCCCACATGTGACCCCATTTTGGAAACTAGACCCCCTAAGGAACTTATCTAGATGTGTGGTGAGCACTTTGAACCCTCAAGTGCTTCACGCAAGTTTGTAATGTAGAGCCGTGAAGAAAAAAAATCATATTTTTTCCACAAGCATGATGTTTAGTCCCCAATTTTTTATTTTCCCAAGGGTAAGAGGAGAAATTGGACACCAATAGTTGTTGTCCAACATGTCCTGAGTACGCTGATACCCCATATGTGGGGGGGAACCACTGTTTGGGCGCACGGCAGGGCTTGAAAGGGAAGGAGCGCCGTTTGACTTTTCGAAACCAAAATTGGCTGGAATTGCGAACGGACGACATGTCGCGTTTGGAGGGCCCCTGATGTGCCTAAACAGTGGAAACCCCCCACATGTGACCCCATTTTGGAAACTAGACCCCCTAAGGAACTTATTTAGATGTGTGGTGAGCACTTTGAACCCTCAAGTGCTTCACGCAAGTTTGTAATGTAGAGCCGTGAAGAAAAAAAATCATATTTTTTCCACAAGCATGATGTTTTAGTCCCCAATTTTTTATTTTCCCAAGGGTAAGAGGAGAAATTGGACACCAATAGTTGTTGTCCAACATGTCCTGAGTACGCTGATACCCATATGTGGGGGGGAACCACTGTTTGGGCGCACGGCAGGGCTTGAAAGGGAAGGAGCGCCGTTTGACTTTTCCAAACCAAAATTGGCTGGAATTGCGAACGGACGCCATGTCGCGTTTGGAGGGCCCCTGATGTGCCTAAACAGTGGAAACCCCCCACATGTGACCCCATTTTGGAAACTAGACCCCCTAAGTAACTTATCTAGGTGTGTGGTGAGCACTTTGAACCCCCAAGTGTTTCACTAACGTTTATAATGCCCTGGCGTGAAAAAAAAATATATTTTTTTTTTCCACAAAAGTGATGTTTTAGTCCCCAATTTTTTATTTTCCCAAGGGTAAGAGGAGAAATTGGACCCCAAAAGTGGTTGTCCAATTTGTCCTGAGTACGCTGATACCCAATATGTTGGGGGGATACACTGTTTGGGCACACGGCAGGGCTCGGAAGGGAAGCAGTGACGTTTTGGAATGCAGACTTTGATGGAATGGTCTGCGGGCGTCATGTTCCGTTAGCAGAGCCCCTGATGTGCCTAAACAGTGGAAACCCCCACATGTGACCCCATTTTGGAAACTAGACCCCCTAAGGAACTTATCTAGGTGTGTGGTGAGCACTTTGAACCCCCAAGTGTTTCACTAAAGTTTATAATGCCCTGGCGTGAATAAAAAAAAAAAAAAAAATTTCCACAAATATGATGTTTTAGTCCCCAATTTTTTATTTTCCCAAGGGTAACAGGAGAACTTGGACCACAAAAGTTGTTGTCCAATTTGTCCTGAGTACGCTGATACCCCATATGTTGGGGGGAACCACTGTTTGGGCGCATGGCAGGGCGCAGAAGGGAAGCAGTGACGTTTTGGAATGCAGACTTTGATGGAATGGTCTGCGGGCGTCATGTTCCGTTAGCAGAGCCCCTCATGTGCCTAAACAGTGGAAACCCCCACAAGTGACCCCATTTTGGAAACTAGACCCCCTAATGAACTTATCTAGGTGTGTGGTGAGCATTTTGAACCCCCAAGTGTTTCACTAAAGTTTATAATGCCCTGGCGTGAATAAAAAAAAAAAAAAAAAATTTCCACAAATATGATGTTTTAGTCCCCAATTTTTTATTTTCCCAAGGGTAACAGGAGAAATTGGACCACAAAAGTTGTTGTCCAATTTGTCCTGAGTACACTGATACCCCATATGTTGGGGGGAACCACTGTTTGGGCGCATGGCAGGGCGCAGAAGGGAAGCAGTGACGTTTTGGAATGCAGACTTTGATGGAATGGTCTGCGGGCGTCATGTTCCGTTAGCAGAGCCCCTCATGTGCCTAAACAGTGGAAACCCCCACAAGTGACCCCATTTTGGAAACTAGACCCCCTAAGGAACTTACCTAGGTGTGTGGTGAGCATTTTGAACCCCCAAGTGTTTCACTAAAGTTTATAATGCCCAGGTGTAAAAATAAAAAATCCTACTTTTATCCTCACAAAAATGATGTTTTAGTCCCCAATTTTTTATTTTCCCAAGGGTAAGAGGAGAAATTGGACACCAAAAATTGTTGTCCAATTTGTCCTGAGTACACTGGTGCCCCATATGTGGGAAAAAACTGTTTGGGCACAAGTCGGGGCTCAGAAGGGAAGTCGTGACGTTTTGGAATGCAGACTGATGGAATGGTCTGCGGGCGTCATGTTCCGTTTGCAGAGCTCCTGATGTGCCTAAACAGTAAAAAAAAACCACAAGTGACATAATTTTGGAAAGTAGACTCCCAAGGAACTTTTCTAAATGTGCCCCCTTCTGGAACTAATCTTTCCTGTAAAGTAAATTAGTAGTGCATTGAGGTGTGGTACAATTTGAAACAATCCTTCATACACAGGCCAGGTTTTTCGGGGCAGGTGTCGCATTGGTAAGTGGTGTCCTTGCGTATTCCCCTTTTGTAACACACTCGGCACCTTTTTTGCGGCTTACCTTTGCTTCCAGTTGGCGGGACCACCCCCGGGAAATGCTGACCTGGTATGATACGAGCACCTTCAGTTCCAGAAGTACTGGGGCCCGCTGTTTCCTGAGCGCCAAACATCAGGGCCTTAACCACTACCTCCTGGAACTGAAGGTACGTCGTATCGCTGTTGCGTGCACATCGTGACAGCAGGAAAGCGTTGAGCATTGCCATTTGGACGATGTGCACGGACAGCTTCTTGTACCACACCTTGGCCTTTCTCAAAGCACTGTACGGTTGGAGGAGTTGATCAGAGAGATCAACACCCCCATGTATTTATTGTACCCCAGTACACAGTCCGGTTTGCGGACCTGTGTAGAGGTACCCCGTACAGTGCTGAGGGCGCTGCCATCACCATGTATGGTGGTCAAGAGAAGGACATCCCTCTTGTCCTTGTACTTGACCACCAACAGGTGGCCGCTACATTGGGCTCTGCTCTCACCCTTTCTGAGCATCTGCCCAAGTAGCGTCTTCGGGAGGCCTCTCTGATTTTTGCGGACGGTACCGCAAGCTGCGGTACCTCGCGCAGAGAGGGATTTGTAGAGTGGGACGCTGGAATAAAAGTTATCGGTGTAAAGGTGATAACCTTTATCCAGCAGTGGGTGCACCAAATCCCAAACAATTTTCCCACTCACTCCCAGGACGGGGGGACACTCAGGGGGTTCAATCCTGGTGTCCTTTCCTTCGTAAACTCTAAAGCTGTGCGTGTACCCTGAGGTACTCTCGCACAGCTTGTAGAGTTTAATTCCGTACCTTGCCCTCTTGCTGGGCAGGTACTGGCGGAATCTGAGCCGTCCCTTAAAATGAACCAAGGACTCATCCACGCAGATGTCCCTTTGGGGCACGTACACTTCAGCAAACTTTTTGCTGAAGTGTTCGATGACCGGCCGAACTTTGAACAGACGGTCAAAGTTGGGGTCATTTTGTGGGGGACACTGTGCATTATCATTATAATGCAGGAATTTGTGGATGGCCTCAAAACGCGTCCGAGCCATGACCATTCGGAACAGTGGAGTGTTGTATAAAATATCAACACTCCAATATTGCCGAAGTTCTGGCTTCTTCAGGATCCCCATATGGAGGACCAGGCCCCAAAACTGCATCATTTCACCTGCGTCTACAGGAGACCAGTTGGAAAATGATGACACTGGGTTTTGCGCCAAAAATTGCCGAGCGTACAAATTAGTTTGCTCCACCACGAGGTTAATAAAATCCTCAGAGAAAAAGACTTTGAAAAAGTCTATTTCTCTGAGGCCCGTGGTGTCAAACTTGATTCCTGATTCTGCCACAAAATCAGGAATCAGTGGCTCGTAATTTTCGGGGGGCGGGGTCCATATGGGGTCCGAAGAGGGGTGCGCTGGTTCATTTCCAGGGTGGGCGCTGCCTCATCTTCTGTCCTGGGGCGTCTGTGTGGCGGTTCCGCAGGACCCGAGGAGGAAGATGAGGAAGAGGAGGAAGAAGAAGAAGAGGATGAAGAATCTGAAAAGTAAAGAAATGTGGGATCCTCTCCCTCGCTATCAGTGTCAGAGGCAAGTAAAGCGTATGCCTCTTCCACTGAATAGCGCTGTTGGGAAGAACGTGACGAGCGGGACATTTTTTTTGTGAATGTGGTGCTTTGTGTGAACTTTATTTATAACTGTGTGTGTGTGTGGGGGGGGGATAGTGGTTGGTGCAAACTATGCTGAAAGGAAAAAGCTAAAAGAAAAGAAAGAGAATAGGGAAAAAAATGCCTGTGAAAAAAAGTCTAAACCAGCAGGCACGAGCTCTGATAAGTGACCGGTGTCACTTATCAAAGTTCCGCGGCTGCCGGATGTGCGCACAGGAGTGGCGGAAAGGGAAGTGAAAAAAAAAAAAAAAACGGCAGGAACGAGCTCTGATAAGTGACCGGTGTCACTTATCAAAGTTCCGCGGCTGCCGGATGTGCGCACAGGAGTGGCGGAAAGGGAAGTGAAAAAAAAAAAAAAAAAAACGGCAGGAACGAGCTCTGATAAGTGACCGGTGTCACTTATCAAAGTTCCGCGGCTGCCGGATGTGCGCACAGGAGTGGCGGAAAGGGAAGTGAAAAAAAAAAAAAAAACGGCAGGAACGAGCTCTGATAAGTGACCGGTGTCACTTATCAAAGTTCCGCGGCTGCTAGATGTGCGCACGGGAGTGGCGGAAAGTGGAGTGAAAAAAAAAAACTGCAGGAACGAACTCTGATAAGTGACTGGTGTCACTTATCAAAGTTCCGCGGCTGCTGGATGTGCGCACAGGAGTGGCGGAAAGGGGAGTGAAAAAAAAAAATGCAGGAACGAGCTCTGATAAGTGACTGGTGTCACTTATCAAAGTTCCGCGGCTGCTGGATGTGCGCACAGGAGTGGCGGAAAGGGGAGTGAAAAAAAAAAAGACGGCAGGAGCGAGCTCTGATAAGTGACCGGTGTCACTTATCAAAGTTCCGCGGCTGCTAGATGTGCGCACAGGAGTGGCGGAAAGGGGAGTGAAAAAAAAAAAAAAAAACGGCAGGAACGAGCTCTGATAAGTGACCGGTGTCACTTATCAAAGTTCCGCGGCTGCTAGATGTGCGTACGGGAGTGGCGGAAAGTGGGGTGAAAAAAACAAAACTGCAGGAACGAGCTCTGATAAGTGACTGGTGTCACTTATCAAAGTTCCGCGGCTGCTGGATGTGCGCACAGGAGTGGCAGAAAGGGGAGTGAAAAAAAAAAAAAACTGCAGGAACGAGCTCTGATAAGTGACTGGTGTCACTTATCAAAGTTCCGCGGCTGCTGGAAGTGCGCACAGGAGTGGCGGAAAGGGGAGTGAAAAAAAAAAAAAAAACGGCAGGAACGAGCTCTGATAAGTGACCGGTGTCACTTATCAAAGTTCCGCGGCTGCTAGATGTGCGCACGGGAGTGGCGGAAAGTGGTGTGAAAAAAAAAAAACTGCAGGAACGAGCTCTGATAAGTGACTGGTGTCACTTATCAAAGTTCCGCGGCTGCTAGATGTGCGCACGGGAGTGGCGGAAAGTGGGGTGAAAAAAAAAACCTGCAGGAACGAGCTCTGATAAGTGACTGGTGTCACTTATCAAAGTTCCGCGGCTGCTGGAAGTGCGCACAGGAGTGGCGGAAAGGGGAGTGAAAAAAAAAAAAAAAACTGCAGGAACGAGCTCTGATAAGTGACTGGTGTCACTTATCAAAGTTCCGCGGCTGCTGGAAGTGCGCACGGAGGGGGGTGCAAAAGAAAAACGAGCACGAGTGTTGATCGGTGAACTGCGTCACCAATCAACGCTCGGCGGCTGCTAAATGTGTGCAAAGGGGGGGGTAAAAAGAGGGGGAAAGGGAAGGGGGGAGGGGGGAATGGGGGGATTGGGGTGGATCGGGCAGGGATCGGGGCTCAAAAACTCACGTTTGTAGTCTCTCTTCTTTCTTCTCTCTTCTTTCTTCTCTCTTCTTTCTTCTCTCTTTCTTTCTTCAGCAGGAGTTGTGGTGTCACAGGCTACTGTGGCACCACAAGGCCCAGCACAGGAGGAGATCTGGCGTGTGACCGCACTGCAGGAATCCTCAGCAAGTGTGAGGACCCCTGCAGTGCGGTCAGACAGGTCAGATCCAGTTTGCAGACAGGTCACAGAGCGGTCACATCGCTGCTGTGACCTGTCATTGGTGGGATCGATGATCACATCGATCCCACCAATCAGAGGAGACCCTTGTTTTGCCGGTTGCTAGGCACCGGCCTAGTAATCGGAGCTCACTGCTCCGATTCCTAGGCAGGTCACCGGCAGGTCAGGAAGCAGGGCACAGAGCGGTCACACCGCTGCTGTGCCCTGTGATTGGCGCGATCGTCGATGACATCGATCGCGCCAATCAGCAGCTGCAGGCCCTACTGGGCCTGTCCTAGGCTCCGGCCTAGGATCGGTGCTATTACTGCACCGATCCAGGCAGGTACAGGCAGGGCACAGCGCGGATACACCGCGGCTGTGCCCTGCGATTGGCGCGATCGATGTGATCGGCGATCGCGCCAATCCAGGGGGGGTCTGCTCCTTTCTATGCCCAGGCCTAAGATCGAGTACATCGGTACTCGATTCTAGCCTGGGATCTCACTGTTTCAGCCCATCGGATTGGCTGAAACAGTGAGAAAGGCTGCGATTGGCTGTTCAGAATTGAACAGCCAATCACAGCGATCGGGAGTGAGGGTGGGCGGTGACAGACCCCGGGATGCCGGCGCCATCTCTCCTGAGGTAAGATGGCGTCGGAATTTTAATGCGATCATTGCGACTTAAGTCGCAATGTCGCATTAAAGGGCTGGACGTACTATCCCGTCCCCGGTCATACGGGCCCAGGTACCATGGACGGGATAGTACGTCCGATGGCAGTAAGGGGTTAATGAAATAAAAGAGACAACACAGTTTTCATTAATTTTATTATACTCTCATTCCTGCGACGCCATCGATCTCCTGTAAAAAAAGAAAAAAAAAAAAACCAACAGTATACCACCTGTCCGACGCAGTCCATAGTAACGACAGTCCCACGACGATCCAGCTCTGCTACATCGCAATGACAGGCAGAGCCTGTCATCGCGACGCAGCACAGCTGATTACCTGCTTCCCCTGCGGTGACGTCATTGGACTGACTGCTTTACGGCCGGGATTACCCAGCAGTCACTGCAGTTATCGCGAGAAACTGCATGTGACCGCCGGGGAAAGAAGATTGCGGCCATGAAGCAGTCCAGCCCGTGACCGCCGGAGATCTTCTGCCAGGTAAGTGCCGCTGACTCCTGACAGACCCGACCGACGGACACTGACAGTGACAGTGACAATCCCGATTCCGGTATCCGATATGACGAAAATATCGGAACTCGGAATCGGAATTCCGATACAGCCAATATCGGCCGATACCCGATATTTGCAGTATCGGAATGCTCAACCCTAGTGGTCAGTAAAGACTTGGAAGGGAAAACGAGCCCCCTCCAGAAGATGTCTCCACTCAGAGAAGGCAAACTTCATAGCCAACAACTCCCTGTCACCGATGGAATAATTCCTCTCTGCTGGTGTAAAGTTCTTAGAAAAGAAGAAGCAGGGATGCTTCCGACCTTGAGCATCCTTTTGATAAAGGACTGCTCCAGCACCAACAGTAGAGGCATCCACCTCTAAAATAAACGACTTATCAACATCAGGGCGATGTAATATGGGAGCACTGGGAAAATGCGACTTGATGGAAGAGAACCCTTTGGAGACCTCCACAGACGACAACTTGGGATTTGCTCCCTTTTTGGTGAGGGCTACCAAGGGAGCTACCAAAGTCGAGAAATGGGGAATGAACTGGCGATAATTAATGAACACCATAAGGCGCTGCAACACTTTAAGAGAATGGGGTTCCTGCCAGTCCATTACAGCCTGTAGTTTGGCAGGATCCATAGCCAATCCCTGGGTGGAGATGATATAGCCCAGGAAAGGTAAAGACTCCTGCTCAAACACACATTTCTCCAGCTTGGCATAGAGGGAGTTTGCCCGTAAGAGGTCGAAGACTTTGTTGACATCCCTCCGGTGAGAGTCTATATCTGGTGAAAAGATGAGAATATCATCCAGATAGACTACTACAGAGGTGGAGAGCATATCCTGGAAGATGTCATTGACAAAGTCTTGGAAAACACGGGAGCATTACAGATCCCGAAGGGCATCATAATGCTCATCCCTGGTATTAAAAACTGTCTTCCACTCGTCCCCTTCACGGATGTGAATTAGGTTATATGCACCACATAGATCAAGCTTGGTAAATACCTTTGCTCCCCGGAGCCTATCAAAGAGCTCAGAGATTAGAGGCAACGGGTACTTATTCTTGACGGTGATGGCGTTAAGACCCCTGTAGTCAATGCACGGATGTAATTCTCCGTTCTTCTTCTGCACGAAGAAGAACCCCGCCCCTGCTGGTGACACCGACTTCCTAATGAACCCTCTTGCCAGATTCTCCTGAATATACTGGGACATGGCCTCTGTCTCAGGAAGCGAGAGGGGATAGACTCTTCCCGAGGAGGTTATGCTCCAGGCAAGAGATCAATAGGACAGTCGTAGGGGCGATGAGGCGGAATAGTCTCTGCCGCATTCTTGGAGAAAACGTCTGCGTATGACCAATAACACTGGGGAAGAGAAGTAAGGTCTATGGGTATCTCTGTGGTGGTGACCTGAACGCACTCCCTGACACACCTGCCTCTACATGAATCACCCCAACCCAGTATCCTCCCAGAGGACCACTCAATATGGGGAGAGTGGTGACGGAGCCAAGGTATTCCCAGCAAAACCTCGTCTATTCCCTTGGGCAGGACAAGAAAGGAAATACTCTCCTGATGGGAAGGGGACATAGATAGAGTGATAGGGATAGTCTGGTGGGTGATTTGTGAGGGCAGAGTCGATCCATTCACTACTCGCACAGTCACCGGTTTGGCGAGCATCACCTGAGGTATAGTGTGGCAGAGAGCAAAGGCAGAGGACATGAAATTCCCCTTGGCTCCAGAATTCACACAGAGCTCGGTGGTGAGAGTGGAAGGACCTACAGTAATTGTCCCCTTGAAGGACAACTTGGTGGAAAATGCCGCGGTGTCTAGTGAACCTCCTCCCAGGGTCACTAGACGCGACCGTTTTCCCGACCGCTGTGGACATTTGTTGGCATAATGTCCTAACTGCTGACAGATGTTGCAAACCACGGGTACTCGAGCGGCCCGGGACTTAGGTCCCGCTCGAGAAGCCTCCATGGCCTCATGGGAGTCGGACGCCTGACTGAAAGATTCAAGAGGTCTGGCAAGGTGGGAGCCAGCCAGAACCTCTGCCTACACTGGGACCGCTCCAACCTCCGCTTGTGAAAACTGAGGTCGATGCGGGTAGATATGGCGATAAGCTTATCCAGTGTGGCGGGAATCTCCTGGTAGCCAAGGCGTCTTTCACATGGCCCGCCAGACCTCTCCAAAACACGGGAATGAGGACTTTATCTGGCAGTCTAACTCCAAGGCCAGAGTCCGAAATTGGACAGCAAAATAGTTGACCAAAGACGAACCCTGTGAACTTGCCAGCAGTTGTAGCGCCGCATCGTTGGTGACCTGAGGTCCTAGAAAGACCTTTTTTAGAGCCTCCAGAAAACGAAGAGTACTCCTCACCACACGGTCGTCACGCTCCCACAGCGGTGTGGCCCACTCCAACGCTCTGTCCGACAGGAGAGATTTTACAAAACTCACTTGTGCCCGATCAGTGGGGAAACGTGCAGCCAGAAGCTCGAGTTGTATAGAGCACTGACTCACGAATCCCCGACATTGCTTGCTGTCACCAGCAAACTTGTCTGGAAGCGGGAGGTGGGATAATGTAGGGGCAGAGTTGGCAGTGGACACACTGGCTGCAGCCACGCAAGCAGCCTGAACAGCGACTGCGGTAACATCCACAGCTGAGGTTGTGCGCTCAAGAGCCGCCCACCTACCCTCCAGCTGCAGCACAGTTACCGAGCGTTCATTTTTTCTCACACCGTATAGAGCTGTATGCTCCTCACACTACCGTGTACCGGCTGGTATCATGGACAAATACATGTTGACTATCTGTGTGTGACTCCGGAAATATATACGGAGAATTCAGTTTTCCCTAATACCGTATACAGCTGGTTTCTTCTGATACAGTACCGTTTTTCTCCCTTCTGTATTACGGTCAAATCCATACTGAGAGAGCGTCTGTGTGTTACTCCTGAAATATATACGGAGATTTAAAATTACCCCAACGCTGTATACAGCTGTACTCTACAGATAAAGTACACTTTTTCTACTTTTCATATTGTGGTGTAATCCATACTGAGCCTGTGAGCATGTGTGTTACTCCGGAAATATATACGGAAATTTAAAATTACCCCAACAATGTACATAGCTTTAAGCTACTGATACACTACACTTTTTCTGCTTTTCATATTCTGGTTGTAGCGAGATTAAGGGTCACATAGATAGATGGGGGAGTAGGGGCATTACTATACCTTTGTATGTGTTTAAGGACCTGTGATGATGTCACTCACACATGACCAGTCATGTGATGTGTGTTAGCTGGGTGTCAGCTATATAAAGTAGATTACTGCTGACCACTGGTGTCTGTGGCTGGAGGTGTGGAGACCTCCATTGTGTGTGTGCTAAAGACACTGACCCGCTGTACTACATGGACTGTGTATTTGCCTTTTTGTTACTTTGTGCCGGAGAAGGCTGTTTTTGTTTTTCTAACCAGAGCAGTTTATGATGTTTAAATAAACTTGCTTGGACATCCGAGTGCAGTCAGTTTCCTGTTTGCCTCCCGTCGCACCTGAGCGAGACACATCCCTACAATTGGTGGAGAATGCAGGCAGCATTCCCAGCGGAGAAGTGAGACTTACTGCATGTACTGGGTCAAGTCTGTAGCAAGCCAGCAAGCATTGCCGGTGAAAATGGAGGACCTGCTGAAAAACGTGGTCCAGTAGCAGTCACAGCAGCAAGGGACCAACAGGATGTTGTTGCAGCAGATACAACAGAGCCAGCAGGAGCATCGGCAGCAGATGCAGCAGAACCAGCAGCAGATGCAACAGAGCCAGCAGGAGCAATGACAGCAGATGCAGCTTCTGGTAAACGCCATCCAAGGCAGGACGAGCACCCTAACCCCAGATCGGGCTGATGACACCCACGTCAGGAAGGCTGTAAGACGCACATTGCAGAGAATGACTCCTGGAGATGATGTTGAGGTTTTCCTGATGGTATTTGAGAGGGTCGCTGTGAGGGAAAAACTTCTGCCAGAACAGTGGGCAGAGATACTGGCGCCGTATCTGACGGCGGAGCCCCAGAAGGCATACTATGACTTGACGTTGCAGGACTCCAAGGAGTATCATAAACTGAAGGCTGAGATTCTCGCACGTTTGGGGGTGACAAAGGCTATCAGGGCACAGCGAGTTCACCGCTGGGCCTTTCACCGGGACAAACCGCCACGCTCCCACATGTTTGACCTATTGCACCTGGCCCAGAAATGGCTGCAGCCAGAGTCCGCTACGCCTGCGCTGATAGTGGAAACAGTGGTGATGGATCGGTTTGTGCACTCCCTGCCGAAGCCCATACAAACTTGGGTTGCCCAGGGTGATCCCCGGAATGTCGATGAACTGGTCGGACTGGTTGAAAGATACCAGGGAATGGAAGGCTCCTTGGGGAGGCAGCCCATCCTGTACTGGGGGCCCCAACAGGGGGCAGAGTCCCAAAAATGGGTGGGGCGCCCAAGGTCAAAATGGCGGGGGGAGGTGGTCCCCAAGGTCCCTGCGGGTGATATTATTTGTTGGAGGTGCCACGAGCCAGGACATATAGCTGCCCGGTGTTCCCAGACTATCGAGCAGATAGATTGCAGCATAGGACACCGTATTTCATTTTATGCATATCCAGCCTGCAGTGGGAACCCGTTCCCCAATCAGGGTCCTCAAGTATGTCCCTTGAAGGTGAACAGTGATCCAGTATCGGCGCTGCTAGACTCTGGGAACTTAGTGACCTTGGTGAGGGCCACTTTTCCTCTCAACATATTACCAGGGAAAAAAGTCAGCGTTCGATGTATACATGGTGATGTAACGGACTACCCTATGGCCAGAGTGGACATTGAAACGACGCATGGCAGTGAGTCCCATGAAGTCAGCGTCATTCGGGACTTGGTGCACCCTATAATTATAGGCCAGGGTTTCTGTTTGTTTTGGGATCTGTGGGGAAAGGATTCTGAGGTCACTAGCGAGAATGGGGAACCAGTAAACCCTAATAAAGTACTGCCACACTCAGAGGGGGCGGAGTCCCAAACTGAGTGGGTGAGGAGAAAAGATGTGGCGGCGGATAAGCCGAGGGACTATTGCCAGGTTCAGGGTTCGAACAGCGCATGTCCAGAATGGTGTACTGACTTTACATCTGACAGGGGGTCACAGATCTGTTCTCTAGTAGTCAATGGAGAGTGTGTGAGTGGACTTCTAGACTCAGGGAGCCAGGTGACCCTGCTGAGCGACACACTCCCTGTCTATCTGATTCCCGGAAGGAAGATGGAAGTGCATTGCATTCGCTATGGAGTATCCGGTATCCAGGGTAATCATTGAGACGCCCACTATTATTTCTAGCCATGATGTCCTGTAGTCCCAGGCTTGCCATACCCTATAGTAATAGGCAGGGATTTTGAACGGTTTTGGGAGGTGTGGGACGAACGACTGGCTGATTGCTCAGAAGGGAACTGGAATGACCCTAAGAGAGCCCCATCCCAGCAGGCGGCTGTAGTGGTTTCTGATAGTGTGGTGGGTAAAACAGAGGTAGCACCACCTAAAGTCAAAGACACCGAGTGCCTGGTGACCGGAAGAAAGTGTGGGTCAGACCAAAGTGGGGACTTTGGGGTGACCAAACATATGACTGAAGGAAACTGGGTAGCTCCAGGAATAGGGGCCGACACCTGGTTAAGTGGGGACTTGCTGTTCCAAGATGACAGGGGGAGTGGGAATGACTCCTATGCAGACTGTGACTCAAACGCAAGTGAAAGCGAATGCAGCAAGGTGGAGTCGAGTACAAGTGGTAGATCTCCTACTCGCCGCAAAGGGCTGCAGAAAGGCAGGACAGGCTACACTCTCTAAGAAGAGAAATAAGGAGGAAAGGATGGTGCCCCATATACTGGATCAAAGAGAGCAAGACCATGAGATAGAGCTGCTTAAAGAGACAGTTGGGCGAGAAAGGATCCTAAGACAAGTGATTGAGCAACGAGTAGAGGAGCTGGAGAAGGAAGTCTCTAAGCTCCAAGCTCCATCTGTCAGTGTGTCAGACTGTGAACAAAGTCCTATTGAAAGATACGTAGGTGCTCAGAGAGGCTCAAGAGGAGCATCAGCAGGAACTTCTACGGAGAGAGGATGAGCATCACTGCTTGGCAGAGGAGCGAGAGAAAGTTCTCCAAGAGCTCAAGATAGAGAAGGAAGCTAATGCCCAGCTCCGGAAATCCACGACAGACCAGGAAATTGAACTGGAGCGCTCTACTGATCTGATCGTAATGGAGGAGAGTGAGCTGGAGAGGCTGACCAAAGAAGGGGCCTCGACGGAGAAAGAAATCCAGCAGGGGAACCGCCCCACAGATGGCCACACCAGGGAAGTCACAGTGAAACGGGAGGCTGACATAAGGGATATGCAGCTACAATGCCTCCGCATGAAGCAGAGACGTCTGGAGCCAGAAAGAAAAGCTCCAAGTCGGAGGAGGTTGGTAGAAAGCCTTGGGAAGATCCGGATGCTACTGGAGGCGTACCAGGGTAGAATAGAGCAGCTTAGACTTGAGAAGGAACAGACCAACAGACAGCTGAAAGAGTTGGGAAGGAAAAGGCAGCCACCTTCAACCCGCGGTATAGAGAGGCAAAGAGGTTCGCTTCAGAGTGAAAGTCCTCGAAGTGGAGCTAGTACAGGATATAGATGGCCTGAAGCGAGAGGTACAAGTAGTGAAGCCTCAGTTAGCTCAGGACTCAGTGACGAAGCAGAAGACCCTGTAAAGGACAAAATGACAAGGGGACATTCCTATCAAAGACTGTGACAGACTGTTAAACTGTCGGAGATGACTGAAAAGAATTTCTAGTCAGTGAATGAAAGGTGCCAAGCCCATGGCTTTAGGCAGAAGGGGGAGGTATATAGCAAGATTAAAGGTCACATAGATAGATGGAGAGTAGGGACATCACTATACCTTTGTATGTGTTTAAGGACCTGTGATGATGTCACTCCCACATGACCAGTCATGTGATATGTGTTAGCAGGGTGTCAGCTATATAAAGTAGATTACTGCTGACCACTGGTGTCTGTGGCTGGAGGTGTGGAGACCTCCATTGGGTGTGTGCCAAAGACACTGACCCACTGTACTACATGGACTGTGTATTTGCCTTTTTGTTACTTTGTACCAGAGAAGGCTGTTTTGATTTTCAAACCAGAGCAGTTTGTGATGTTTAAATAAACTTGCTTGGACATCCGAGTGCAGTCGTTCTCCTGTTTGCCTCCCTTCGCACCTGAGCGACACACATTCCTACTTGGTGTAATTCATACTGACCCTGAGAGCGTGTGTGTTACTCCTTAGATATATATGGAGAATTAAAATAACCTCAACACTGTATACAGCTGTATTCAACTGATAAAGTACACTTTTTCTCCTTTACATATTCTGGTATTATCCATACTGAGCCTGTGACCGTGTTTGTTACTCCTGAAATATATACGGAGATTAAAAATTACCCCAACACTGTATACAGCTGTACGCTACTGATACAGTACACTTTTTCTGCTTTTCATATTGTGGTGTAATCCATACTGAGCCTGTGTGCGTGTGTGTTACCCTGGAAATATATACAGAGATTTAAAATTATGACAACACTGTATACAGCTGTATGCGACTGATACAGTACACTTTTTATGCTTTTCATATTCTGGTCTACTCCATACTGAGCCTGTGAGCGTCTGTCTGTTACTCCGGAAATATATACGGAGATTTAAAATTACCCAACACTGTATACAGCTGTACGCTACTGATACAGTACACTTTTTCTGCTTTTCATTTTGTGGTGTAATCCATACTGAGCCTGTGAGCGTGTGTGTTACTCCTGATATATATAGAGATTTTTAAAATTACCCCAACACTGTATACAGCTGTACGCTACTGATACAGTACACTTTTTCTGCTTTTCAAATTGTAATGTAATCCATACTGAGCCTCTGAGCGTGTGTGTTACTCTGGAAATATATACGGAGATTTAAAATTACCCCAACATTGTATATAGCTGTAAGTTACTGATACAGTACACTTTTTCTGCTTTTCATATTGTGGTGTAATCCATACTGAGCCTGTGAGCATGTGTGTTACTCCTCAAATATATTTGGAAAATTAACACAACCCCAACATTGTATACAGCTGTACGCTACTTATAAAGTACACTTTTTCTTCTTTTCATATTCTGGTGTTATCCATACTTAGCCTGTGACCGTGTGTGGTACTCCTTAAATATATACGGAGATTGAAAATTACCCCAACACTGTATACACCTGTACGCTACTGATACAGTACACTTTTTCTGCTTTTCAAATTGTAGTGTAATCCATACTGAGCCTCTGGGCGTGTGTGTTACCCTGGAAATATATATGGAGATTTAAAATTACCCCAACACTGTATATAGCTGTACGTTACTGATACAGTACACTTTTTCTGCTTTTCATATTGTGGTGTAATCCATACTGAGTCTGTGAGCGTGTGTGTTACTCCTGAAATATATACAGAGATTGAAAATTACCCCAACACTGTATACAGCTGTACGCTACTGATACAGTACACTTTTTCTCCTTTTCATATTCTGGTGTTATCCAAACTGAGCCTGTGAGCGTGTGTGTTACTCCTCAAATATATACGGAGATTTAAAATTACCCCAACACTGTATACAGCTGTTCACTACTGACACAGTACACTTTTTCTGCTTTTCATATTCTGGTCTACTCCATACTGAGCCTGTGAGCGTCTGTCTGTTACTCCGGAAATATATACGGAGATTTAAAATTACCCCACCATTGTATATAGCTGTAAGTTACTGATACAGTACACTTTTTCTGCTTTTCATATTGTGGTGTAATCCATACTAAGCCTGTGAGCGTGTGTGTTACTCCTCAAATATATTTGGAAAATTAACATATCTCCAACACTGTATACAGCTGTACACTACTTATAAAGTACACTTTTTCTGCTTTTCATATTCTGGTGTTGTCCATACTTAGCCTGTGACCATGTGTGGTACTCCTTAAATATATACGGAGATTGAAAATTACCCCAACACTGTATACACCTGTACGCTACTGATACAGTACACTTTTTCTGCTTTTCAAATTGTAGTGTAATCCATACTGAGCCTCTGAGCGTGTGTGTTACTCTGGAAATATATACGGAGATTTAAAATTACCCCAACACTGTATACAGCTGTACGTTACTGATACAGTACACTTTTTCTCCTTTTCATATTCTGGTGTTATCCAAACTGAGCCTGTGAGCGTGTGTGTTACTCCTCAAATATATACGAAGATTTAAAATTAACCCAGCACTGTACAAGGTTGTACACTTCTGATACAGTACACTTTTTTGGTTTTTATATTCTGGTTAGTGTTGAGCGATACGATACTGCAAATATCGGGTATCGGCCGATATTAGCTGTATCGGGCTTTCGATTCCGAATACCGATATTTTCGTCATATCGGATACCGGAATCGGATTTGTCACTGTCACTGTGAGTGTCCGTCGGTCGGGTCTGTCAGGAGTCAGCTGCACTTACCTGGCAGAAGATCTCCGGTGGTCACGTCCTGGACTGCTTGATGGCCGCCATTATCTTCTCCCTGGCGGTCACATGCAGTTTTTCGCGATAACTGCAGTGACTGCAGGGTAATCCCGGCTGTAAACCAGTCCGATGACGTCACCGCCGGGGAAGCAGGTAATCAGCTGTGCTGCGCCGGGATGACAGGCTCTGCCTGTCATTCTGATGTAGCAGAGCTGGATCGTCGTGGGACACTCGTTACTATTGACTGCGTCGGACAGGTGGTATACTGCTGTTTTTTTTTTTCATTTTTTTTACAGGAGATCGATGGCGTCGCAGGATGAGACTGTAATAAAAGTAATGAAAACTGTGTTGTGTTTTTTATTAAATTAAAAAACTTTTTTATGAACATTCACCCGTCCGGGTACATCAACAATTTAACTATTTACATACAGGGACCCTGTCCGGGTTATTTATAATTCTTTGGCAGGGGTGTTCCAGGTACCACCTGGTACTCTTCTGATGCTTGCCAAACATCCGAGACACCAAGGACCACCAGGACCTGATGACGTCATGTGGCCTGTAAGTCAAGTCATGACCCGCTATCTGTGTCTGTGTTGCCACCTCTTTCATCTCCCTCCGGGTCTGGAGCCCTATGTCCC
>JARQOD010002444.1:0-38926 GCA_033576555.1 Oophaga sylvatica
CCTGGCAAATGAAAAAAAGATCCCCCTCTACAATGTACAGCCTTGAGATATTTGTAGACAGCATTAATCTCCTCTCATCTTCTTTTTTGCAAGCTAAACATTTCAAATTCTGAAAACGGTTCCCATAGGACATGTTTTCAGACCGGTCCTTATGGTCGCTCTTTCTGAACTTCTCATTTGTTGATTTTTTTTTAATTGATCCCAAAAACTAACACAGAATTCCAGATGAGGTCTGATCAAAGAGGATAAACAATAATTCTTCAGAACTAGATTGTTTTCTTCTGTTAAACATCCCAGAAGTATTTGCCTTTTTGCTGCTCATCACACATTACTCATTTTAAGCTGGATCTATTAGTAACCCAAACTTTTTCACATGTGCGTTGCTTCCCTTTATTCCCCCTTCTGTTATCTTTTAACATTTTTATTGCCCAATAGTACTTTGCATTTTTCCCTGTTAAAAACCATTCTTTTAGTTGCGCCCACTGCTCCAGTTTATTTATATCTTTTTGAATCCTCTCATCTTCTTTATATTAGCTACCCTCCAGCTTTGTGTCATCAGCAATTTAATCATTTACCTTCAATTCCTTCATCTAAATCATTGATAAAGATGTTGAACAATACAGGCACAGGACAGAGCCCTGTGGTACCCCCACTTGAGACTTCTTCCAACTGAATGTGCAGCATTTACGACTACTCTTTGGCCAATCACTAAGCCAATATGAAATCCTCTAATATTTCCTTGTCCATTCCATACTTTCTTTTTTCAATAAGGATTGTGTAGAAACTTTTCAAATACTTTGCTGAACAAGATAATTAAACAAACCCTCATTCCCTGATCCACCCAGCCCCATGATTCGTCAAAAGGAAATTAATTAGTTTGACAGACTTATTTAAAGTTACAAACCCTGCTGAGTCACGATCCCATTTGGATTGTGGAGACTCCTCTGCATACTAAAAACCTTTTTCCTTTTTTAGGCCTTGGGGAGTTAATCCAGTCTTTTAACCTGGTGGCCGCGGTGTAATACTTGCGCTGACTTGTCGGAGTAGGCGGCGACTACACCTGCATCCTTTAAAAGGTTATCAAGGCTTCACGGGTTGGTGATTTCTTCCTTGGAAACCAACCAACAGGACCAGGACTGTGAGCGCAGGGGCTTCTGCTATTTCCCGTTCTTGCTTTACTCTCTGTGCAGGCATTGCAGCAAGAAAGCTGAGTGTTTATTTGTTTATTGATTTAACCCCAGGTGTCTGTCTTTCCTTTTGTTGTTTTGGTGATTCAATTATTCCCTTCCACCTCCTAGGGAGGGGGTTGGTGGGTTTTAGCCAGGCTAAACAGGAGACAGGTCACCTGCAAGATATTATACAATGTCAGTAAACTATTAATACAGGAACAACACCATCAACAACAAAGCAACATCACAGTAATATAAATAGATTTACCTACAACAATCTCTGAACCAGGGGTTTAATCTTGAGGACTTGATGAGCGAAACGGAAAGAGGTGGACCGGGATCTAACTGACCCTAAACGGGCCTAACAATCCCCACCTTGGAGTTACGATATGGTTCAGAGGCCAAGTCTCCAACCTAACCCTTCCCCTACAGACCCTGAACCCTTAATCAGTCCTAAAAAGGATCCTACTACCACCAAAGGGATATGGGCTATCCAGCTAAATACCAGATTAAACATATAAACAACAGGAAACACTCGCTTGATACACACTCAAACACCAAAGGAACAAAAAGGTCGGGGGAAATAAACTCTAACCAAGTTGAGCTTAGAACAACAAGGACTCACAACTAAAGTCTATACAGATTCATTCCTATCTGGGTCGCATGAAGGTTTTCACTGGCAACTCCCCAAGCAACAACCAGGAATTTAAAGGAAACAATCAACAAATAATCAATTGCAGCCGGGGGGAAACGCCCCAGCCCCAGCACCGAGCACAACGAAATTAACTCCCTACTGCCAAACACAAAGAAACAGCACTCAGCGGAGAAGTCAAAATTCAACCGCACAACTTCGTGGCAAGCACACATACAGACAGGGACAGGTCGGTGGCTTGGCCTCACTACCTTCAAGTGACCCCCAAGTTAAGAAAGACAGGCCCTTCCTAGCCTTAGGGATTCCAGGGTTCAGGTTCCTCCCCCTCCTGTCATCATGGCCAAAATTTTTTGAAATGACACAAATATTAATTTTTTACAAAGTCTAACGCTTCACTTTTTCTAATGCAATTTCTATACTCCAAATGTTTTTAAAGAGTGATACTTAACAGCAATTACTTGCAAATCAATATTTGGCTAAAAAATGAACTTTATCCCCCAAAACACGTTTCAACATCATTGCAGCCTTGCCTTAAAGACCAGCTAACCTCTTTTTTAGTATTGCCCATTAACAAGGGTGGAGTTGATGAGGACATGGCGGAGATCAATCTTCAGATTAAGTAAGAATACACCACGGACACTTTAAAAGGAGGCGGTGCTTGCATCATTGTTTCTCTTCTGTTAACCATGGGTTATCTCTAAAGAAACACTGCAGTCTCAGCAATGCACAAAAATGGCCTAACAGGGAAGAGTATCCACAGAAAATTGACTTCAGTCAACAATCTACGCTCACAAGAAAATTCAAGGAGAGGGTTCCATTGTTGCCAAAAAGGTTTCAGGGCCCAAGAAAAAACCAAAGCGCCAGGACCGCTCTTAAAAGTGTTTCAGCTGCGGGATCGGGCTACCACAGTGCAAGCTTGCTCAGGAATGGCAGCAGGCAGGTGTGGAGCATCTGCACCACGTGAGCGGAGACTCTTGGAGCAAGGCCTGTCTCAAGGAGGGCAGCAAAGAACCACTTCTCTCCCAGAAAAAACACATGGACAGACATATTCTGCAAAAGGTACAGGCAGTGGCTGCTGAAGGATGGGGTAAATTATTTCTCTGATGAACCCCTTTTCGATTGTTTGGGACATCAGTAAAAAACGCCTCATTCGGAGAAGACAAGGGAGCGCACCACCACTGCCATCCAACTTAAAGCTCCTAAACCATTCATGTGTGGGATTGCTTCTCAGCCAAGGGAACGGCCTCTCACAGTTTGCCTAAAAACAAAGCCAGAATAAAGAATGGTACCAAATGTCCTCCAAGAGCAACTTCTCCCAACCCTCCAGAAACAGTTTTGTGATCAACAAATGCCTTTTTCCAGCATGATGGAGCACCTTGCCATAAAGCAAAGGTGATAACTAAATGGCTCAGGGAACAAAACATAGAGATTTTGGTCCATGGCCTGGAAACCCCCAGATCTTAATCCCATTGAGAAATGGTGGTCAATCATCAAGAGACGGGTGGACAAACAAAAACCTAAAAATTCTGACAAAATGAAAGCAATTGAATTGTGCAAGAATGGACTGCTATCAGTCAGATTTGTCCAGAAGTTGATTGAGAGCATGCCAGGGAGAATTGCAGAGGTCCTGAAAAAAGGTCCAACACTGCAAATATTGACTTGCTGCATAACTCATTCTAAACTGTCAATATAAGCTTTTGTTACTCATATGTTTGCAATTATTATATTTCGTCTGTGAAAAAAACATCTGTCAAACACACATAAAACCAGAGGGCAGCAGATCATTGAAAATAAATATTTGTGTCATTTCTCAAAACTTTTGGCCATGACTGTATTTCTATTAATGCCCCGTGACATTATCACAAACCGACACTTTTTTCTCTCCTGTGAGCCAGGCCTTGCCCAGCTGCTTCAGTCCCTCACAGATGAGCTTAAGGGCTGCAGGGTGAGGTGGTGCAGCAGTTACAGCAGTTGGTTGGGTTCTGGCCTCGGCCAGATCAGGTTCAATCAGAACCTAAGATATCTCTTCCTGACAGGTTTTCTGGAGTGAAAGAAAATCTCTGTTTTTTCAGGAGGCCCGTAAATTGTACTTCAGGCTCTGCCCCCGTTCATCAGGGAGTGAGGAACAGCATGGTGGGATTATTGTCTCCCTTGTCAAGGTGATTCCCAATCCTGGGCCTTCTCCCTGCCAATCGATTCCACCATCTTTTACGGACGGTGGACTGTTTTTTTTGCAGCTCTGGTGCTGGTGTAATGGAGATCCTGATGCGTCTCTCTTGCAAAATCCCGACTCCGTAAAATCCCCGCCGTTTGAGGAGTACTGTTCAGAGTTCAGGTACTGTTCAGAGTTCAGGAGATGGGCCACCGACACACAGGTAATGAACCTGCCCTTAGGGGTCATTTTGTGCAGGGTCCCTAAACCCAAGGTTGCAGGATACTCTGGTGCAGTATGCCACCCCCAGGTCATTGGAGGCCGTCATGTCCCTTGCTTCCGGGTGTATAACATTCTACCCTCCACCAAACCTATCCATCAATGTCAATGGCTGCTCACTTTCCCCATCCCGCTTTGCTCGGTGCCTTAGGGTGATCATCGACTCTGCCCTCTCTTTCAAACCACATATCCAAGCCCTCGCCACCCCTCCTGGGGCCTCAAACTCAAAAAAATTTCCCGGATCCGTGCATTCCTCAACCATGAAACCACAAAAACACTAGTGCATCCCTTATCATCTCCCGCCTCAACTTTTTGCAAACTCCTACTGTCTGGCCTCCCCCTCTAGCACCCTGGCACCACTCCATTCCATCCTACACTCTGCTGCCCGCCCAATCAACCTGTCTTCCCCGCTATTCCCCAGCCTCCCCCTGTGCCAGCCCTTCACTGGCTTCCTATTGCCCAGAGGCTCCAGTTCAAAACCCCAACCATGACATACAAAGCCATCCACAATCTTTCTCCTCCATACATCTGTGACATGGTCTCCCACTACCTACCTAAACGCAACCTTCGATCCTCTCAAGATCTCCTTCTCGACTCCCCCTCAATCTCTTCTTCCCACAACCGCAAACAAGACTTCCCCCGGGCTTCCCCCATACTCTGGAACTCCCTGCCGCAAAACATCAGACTTTCACCAACAACGGAGACCTCAAGAAAAACCTGAAGGGCCCACCTTGTTAAGAATGTGCTAAAAATGGTTTCTGAGCAGAGGCTCCCTCTGGTGTTGCTGACAGTACTGAACCTTTCGCGAGGAGTGGCAATCTGGGATCACGGACTGGTCTGATAAAGGCAGGTTCCCTCCCATGATGGTTGCCGGTGATCAATTGTTCTTGTCTCAATTGGGTTCCTGGTTCATTTGGAAGCTTGCTGAGTCTTGCCTGCATCTTCTGCTATCAGATCAGATATTTTCTGCTTTTAATTTTTGTGCTTGCTTTTTGCATTGTTCCCTGCACTTCTGTGGAGGTTAGCCAGTCCCCTCCGGGGGCGTGTGCTCCTCTCAGTTTATCTGGAGCCACTGTTGTTTGTTCATTTGCTTTTTCCTGTTTTTTTCAGTGCTGCGGCTTAATTTTGTTACAACCAGAGAACTGATTTAGGTGTAGAGTCGTGTGATCTCAGGTGTTTTTGCAATCAGTAGAGTGGGTATATTTTAGGGGTTTATTTTTTTGGATTGCAGTGAGTATCCTTTCCTGTACTTTTCTGTCTAGACAATTGGGCCCCCGAGTTTGCTCATTCTATTTTTTGTCGTGTCCGTGCTTCTTCTTGTCTAACCGCCATTACATGTTTGAGGGCTTCCTATTTCTTTGGGATCTGCTCCGGGGCAGATAGCTTTCATCTTTCTGCCTTTTGGTGTAGTTATCTCTCAGGCTGTGACGAGGCGTCTAGGATCAACGTAGGAACGCCCACGGCTACCTCTAGTTGTGTGGTTAGTTCAGGTTACTGCAATCCAATAGGTTCCAGCCTCTCTGGTGTATTGCCGTTAAGGCTTACTCTCCTCAGCTACCAAAACATAACATATCATCGCCTAAACTGAAAATTATATGGTACTCACAGAAGGGAAAAATAGTGTGGAAGGAAGAAAGATTGTCAGAGTTGTCAGAGAATTTTTTTTTTCTTTCCCTGTTTGTTGCATTTTTTTTTCCCTCTGTTTCTCTGGGTGCTGAGGAGGATTTTTTTTTCTCTCAATGGAGCTTGCACAGTTGCTGGCCGTGTGGATCAGCTTGCCACTGAGGTTCGGAGTATTGCTGCCTATCTTGCTGGGTTGCCGGTTGTGAACCTAGGATTCCCATGCCAGATTTGTTTTTTGGGGGATCGGCTAAATTTTCTGAATTTCAAAAATAACTGTAAGTTTTTTTTGCCTTAAAGCCTAAGTCCTCAGGAACGCAGCACAGCAGGTTCAAATTGTCATCTCTCTCCTGCGCGGCGATCCTCAGGATTGGGCTTTTTCCCTGACACCTGGGGATCCTGTTTTGAATGATATTTATGCATTTTTTCTGATCTGGGGTTATTGTACGATGAACCTAATGTCACTGATCAAGCTGAAAAAACCTTGTTGGCATTAAATCAGGTCTTGAAGACGCTGAGTTGTACTGTCAGAAATTCCGAAAGTGGGCAGTCCTGACCAAATGGAATGATGATGCTTTGGCAGCCCTTTTTCGAAAGGGGGCTGTCAGAGAATGTAAAGTATGTTATGGTGGGATTCCCTGCTCCCTCTGTCTCAATGATTCTATGTCATTGGCTATTCAAATTGACAGACGTTTGCGTGAGCGCAGAGGTATGCGTGAGATAGTGTTGCCTTGTGAGCCAGCTTCTGAGCCCATGCAGTGTGATAGAGTGACTTCTGGGGCACAGCGTCATGAGTTTCGAAAGCGCAATGGCTTATATTCTACTGTGGTGACGCCTCTCATGCTATTTCAGTCTGCCCTAAACGGGGAAGACGTTTTGCACGCTCAGTTGTCTTGGGTAGTGTTCAGACAAAAATTTCTGTTGACTGTTACCCTGATTTGCTCCCTGTCCACATTTTCTGCTCAGGCTTTTGTCGATTCAGGAGCAGCTATTAACCTCATGGATTTTGACTTTGCCAAACATTGTGGGTTTCCCATGATACCCCTGCGGAAGCCTATTCCCCTACTGGGCATTGATTCTACCCCTTTGGCGGAGAAAAACCCCAGTTTTCTACTCAGGTGATAATGAGGGTTGAACCAGATCATCAGGAGAGTTGCAAATTTCTGGTGCTGTATAATCTGCATGACATTATTTACTAGGTTTCCCTTGGTTACAGTCTCATAATCCTGTTTTGGATTTGAAATCTGTGTCTGTGACCAGTTGGGGCTGCCAATGTGTTTAATGCTGACACTCCTGTTTTTTCTGCCTCTCACCTTCTCAGGATGTTCCTGACTTTTTGACTGATTTTTCAGATGTTTTTAGTGAAAGTAAATCTGGATCCTTGCCTCCTCACAGGAGCTATGATTGCGCTATTGAATTAGTGCCTGGTGGTAAATTTCCTAAAGGTCGCCTTTTTAACTTGTCTGTACCCGAACACGATGCTATGCGATCTTATATCAAGGAGTCATTGAGAATGGTCATATCAGACCATCCTCTTCACCCTTGGGTGCCGGTTTTTTCTTTGTGGCCAAAAAGGAGTTCATTGAGGCCGTGTATTGATTATCGTCTCTTGAATAAGATCACTGTGAAGTATCAATATCCGTTACCCTTGATTTCTGACCTGTTTTCCAGGGTGAAAGGTGCTAGTTGGTTTACCAAGCTTGACTTCAGGGGGCGTATAACCTTATTCGCATTAAACACGGGGATGAATGGAAGACGGCGTTTAATACCCCAGAGGGGCATTTTGAGTACCTAGTGATGCCCTTTGGGGTCACTAATGCTCCTTCCGTCTTCCAATCCTTCATCAATGATATTTTCAGGGATTTTGTGGATAAATTTCTGATTGTTTATTTGGATGATATCTTGATTTTTTCCAATGACTGGGACTCTCATGTGAAACATGTTCGGACTGTGTTCCAGATTTTGAGAGAGAATGCACTGTATGTGAAGGGATCAAAGTGTCTTTTGGCGTACAGAAAGTCTCATTTCTGGGAATCATTTTGTCTCCGTCTGTTATTGAAATGGAACCGGTCAAGGTTCAGGCCATCTGTGATTGGGTCCAACCTACTTCATTAAAGGTTCTTCAAAGATTTTTTTGGGTTTGCCAATTTTTATCGTAAATTTATTGGTAATTTCTCCGGTATTGTTAAACCATTGACTGATTTAACCAAAAAAGGGTTCTGATGTGGTGAATTGGCCTCCTGAGGCAGTCTCTGCGTTTCAGGAACTTAAGCAAGATTCACTTCTGCTCCTGTTCTACGGCAGCCTGATGTTTCTCTAAACCCTTTCAGGTGGAGGGTTTATGCCTCTGAAATTGGGGCGGTGCCGTTTTGTCCCAAAGAGATCCAGAGACCTCTAAGAGTAACCCTTGTGCCTTTTTCTCTCGAAAATTTTCTCCAACTGAACGTAATTATGAAGTGGGTAATCGGGAGTTATTGGCCATGAAGTGGGCCTTGAAGAGTGGAGACATTGGCTGGGGAGCCAAACATCAGGTGGTGGTCCTCACGGACCATAAGAATCTGGTTTATCTGGAATCAGCCAAGCGACTTAATCCTAGACAGCCAGGTGGGCCTTGTTTTTCACACGTTTTAATTTTGTGGTTTCTTTTCTTCCTGGCACTAAGAAATGTTAAGGCGGGTGCCCTCTCGAGGAGTTTCTTTGCGGACTCTCCTGAGTTATCTGATCCTACTGTTATTTTGAAAGAGGGTGTAGTTCTTTCCGCCATCTCGCCCAATTTGAGACTGGCTCTGGAAGGGTGTCAGGAGGATAAACCTGAGCGCTGCCCTATTGGGAAATTGTTTGTTCCAGACCAGTGGAAGAAGAGTGTGATGTCTGAGATTCATTGTTCCGCGTTGGCTGGTCATCCCGGGATTTTTGGTACCAGAGACTTGGTGAGTCGGTCCTTTTGGTGGCCTACTTTGTCTCGTGACATCAGGGAATTTGTGCAGTCCTGTGGGACTTGCTCTCGCTTCAGGCCTTGCTCTCGCTCTAGTGGTTTGTTAATGCCATTACCTGTGCCCAAGAGGCCATGGACCCATATCGCTATTAATTTTATTTCCGACCTCCCTGTTTCTCAGAGAATGACCGTTATCTGGGTAATCTGTGATAGGTTTTCCAAGATGATACATCTTGTGCCATTACCTAAGTTACCTTCCTCCTCCGAATTGTGCCTTTGTTCCTTCAGCATGTGGTTCGGTTACATGGCATTCCGGAGAACATTGTGTCTGACAGAGGAGTCCAGCTTGTTTCCAGATTTTGGAGGACATTTTGTTCTAAACTTTGTTTTTCAGTTATCTTTCTCCTCTGCTTTTCATCCTCAGACCAAATGGACAAACCGAGAGAACAAACCAGACCTTGGAGACTTATTTGAGATGTTTTGTGTCTGCTGATCAAGATGACTGGGTCTCTTTTTTGCCTTTGGCTGAATTGCTCTTAATAATAGGCTAGCTCGCCACCTTGATGTCTCCATTTTTCTGCAATTTTGGGTTTCACCCTCGATTTTCTTCGGGACAGGCGGAGGCTTCTGTCTGTCCGGGTGTTGACTCTGTTGTGGAGCGAATACAGCAGATTTGGGACCAGGTAGTTGAGAGGTTGTCTCTCTCTCAAGAGAAGGCCCAACGTTTGCCAACCGGCATAGGACTGATGGTCCTCGGTTTAAAGTAGGGGACTTGATTTGGTTGTCCTCAAGAAATATCCCTATGAGGGTTGCATCTCCAAAGTTTAAGCCTAGGTTCATTGGACCTTATAAGATCATGGAGATTCTTAATCCTGTTTCCTTCCGTTTGCTTCTTCCAGGGACATTTAAGATCCACAAGTCCTTATTGAAGAGGTTTGTCGAGCCAGTGGTTCCTATGGCTGCGCCTCCTGACCCTGTTTTGGTTGAGGGCAATCTGGAGTATGTGGTTGAGAAAATATTGGATTCTCGTTTTTCTAGACAGAAACTCCAGTATTTGGTTAAGTGGAGAGGTTATGGTCAGGAGGACAATTCTTGGGTGTTTGCTTCGGACATCCATGCTAGGAGACTGATCTGTGCCTATCACCGAGCTCATCCTGATCAACCTGGTTGCACAAGTGAGGGTTCGGTGACCCCTCCTCAAGTACCCCCCACTGTTATGAATGTGCTAAAAATGGTTTCTGAGCAGAGGCTCCCTCTGGTGGTTGCTGACAGTACTGAACCTTTCAGCGAGGAGTGGCAATCTGGGATCACGGACTGGTCTGATATAAGGCAGGTTCCCTCCCATGATGGTTGCCGGTGATCAATTGTTCTTGTCTCAATTGTGGTTCCTGGTTCATTTGGAAGCTTGCTGAGTCTTGCCTGCATCTTCTGCTATCAGATAAGATATTTTCTGCTTTTATTTTTGTGCTTGCTTTTTGCATTGTTCCCTGCACTTCTGTGGAGGTTAGCTAGGTCCCCTCGGGGGCTTGTGCTCCTCTCAGTTTATCTGGAGCCACTGTTGTTTGTTCATTTGCTTTTTCCTGTTTTTCAGTGGCTGCGGCTTAATTTTGTTACACTAGAGAACTGATTTAGGTGGTAGAGGTCGTGTGATCTCAGGTGTTTTTGCAATCAGTAGAGTTGGTATATTTTAGGGGTTTTTTTGGATTGCAGTGAGTATCCTTTCCTGTACTTTTCTGTCTAGACAGATTGGGCCCCAGCGTTTGCTCATTCTATTTTCTGTCTGTGTCCGTGCTTCTTCTTGTCTAACCGCCATTACATGTTTGGGGCTTCCTATTTTCTTTGGGGATCTGCTCCGGGGCAGATAGCTTTCATCTTTCTGCCTTTAGGTGTAGTTATCTCTCAGGCTGTGACGAGGCGTCTAGGATGAACATAGGAACGCTCCACGGCTACCTCTAGTTGTGTGGTTAGTTCAGGTTACTGCAATCCAATAGGTTCCAGCCTCTCTGGTGTATTGCCGTTAAGGCTTACTCTCCTCAGCTACCAAAACATAACACACCTGTTCCGACAAGCCTACAACCTGCAGTGATCCTCAGTCTACTGAACCATCGCACGACCAGCTCTACCCTCTCCTAGTGTATTCTCACCCATCCCTGCAGACTGTGAGCCCTCTTGGACAGGGTCCTCTCTCCTTCTGTACTTGTGTGTACCTTGTCTAGCACATGTTTATTGTACCTGTCTATATTTTTCCCTTTTCATATGTAAAGCGCCATGGAATAAATGGCGCTATATAAATGTATAACAATAATAATAATAATAGACGCCTCAGGGAGAGGCATACACCAAAAGTACCCCCTGTTCTCCTGGTTAGGGAGGAGGACACAGCTGAGCAGTCGGACGAACCCATGCAGGTGGGAGCAGTTGGTTCCCAAATGGGGTTGCCTGCGGTTCGGCGTGGTGTGGGGCATGTGTTTACTGTGGGCAGACTGGTCATTTCATTGGGGGCTGCCCAGCTCGCCCCAAAATACCTGTGCCATCTAAGTAGCCACATCCCCTGGTCATGTGGAGGGAGGCGACCAGGGAGTGTATATGTCCTCAATTTCTTCCCCTCAGTGTACCCTGACTGCGAGAGTGGTGATTGGCGGGGTATCTAAGGGAAATAACGGTGCTTGTGGACAGTGGAGCAGGAGTCAATTTGGTGGATGCTCACTTTGTCCGGACCCATGGCCTGATGTGTAGGATGCTAGCAAAACCTCTATGCGTCCGGACCATTGACTCTGTCCCACTCAGCCAGGGGAGTGTGACCCAGGTCGTGCATGATAATTCGGCTGCCTATAGGGACTCCTTATGAAGAGTCCCTGTCATGCTACGTCTTGGAGGGTATGCCAATACCCATCGTTTTAGGCCTCCCTTGGTTGACAAAACACAATCCTGTCATAGATTGGCATTGCATGGAAGTAGTCAGCTGGGGTCAGTCGTGTGAGGGCTGCTGCCCGAGGGCTACTGTCTCTGCTGTCTTTCTTCAACCATCCCCTTCTTCTCCAGTGGGGGCAGCAGAGGTGCTGTCAAGAAGTAGGGCAAGTCCCAACCCTCACCACTAGCCAACCCTGAGAGTCGGAGCCCCCTTGGGAGGAGGTGTCAGGGGAGGGTGGTGGTTTCCTGTGAGAATTGTGTGAGTCTGCTGACACAGGGGACGCCTCTGTTATCAGTTCCTCGAAGAGTTCACCATCTTGTGGCAAACGTGTGTGTGGCAAGAAACGTTCAGGTCCGAACCTGTGTGTGAACGAGTATGTATGGGTGTCCACAAAAAACATCGGGAGGAGGTGTGCTGCTGGAGTCTGGAGTTCTCGGGTGATCAGGCCGTATCGGGTGTCGGCAATTCTCGGCCTGGGGACTTACCAGCTGGAGTTACCGCCAGTTTTGCCCGTACATAACTCATTCCCCAGGTCGGCACTCTGGAGATTTGTGGCACCTCTGGAGCATACGTTATTGCCACTTCCATCAGTCCGCGTTTGCCATAATCCTGAGAGTCTGGTGACTGCTGGGTGAACCCTGGTGGATCAAGGCGTCCTCTCCCTGGGTGGTATATGAGGTGCGGTGTTGAGGGTCCGGAGACCCCTCATTAAAGCAGGGGTACTGTCACTATCCACATTTGGATCTCTGGCAGATCTCTCTCTGCATACTAAAACCTTTTTTCTTTCTGACCTTGGGGGGTTCATCTCAGTCTTTTCCCCCGGTGGCCGCTGGTGTAATTACATTGCTGCTGACTTGTCAGGAGTAGGCGGCGACTACTCCCTTCATCCTTTAAAACAGTGTTTCTCAACTCCAGTCCTCAGGACCCACCAACAGATCATGTTTTCAGGATTTCCTTAGTATTGCACAGGTGATAAAATTATCACCTGCTCAAGCATTAATTCCATCACCTTTGCAATACTAAGGAAATCCTGAAAACATGACCTGTTGGTGGGTCCTGAGGACTGGAGTTGAGAATCACTGCTTTAAAATGTCATCAGAGGCTTCAGCTGGTGTTGATGATATTGCTTCCTTTGGAAACCAACCAAGCTGGAGCCAGGAGCTGCTGAGCGCAGTGGTGCTTCTGTTATTTCCCTGTTCTGGTGCCTTACTCTTCTGAGCGGTGCATCGCAGCAGAGAAAGCTGAGTGTTTATTGTTTAGTTGATTTAACCCCTAGGTGTCTGTCTTTCCTTTTGATGTTTTGGTGTTATTCACATTATTCCCTGTCTCACCTCATGGGGAGGGAGTTGGTGGGTTTAGCTCAGGGCTAAACAGGAAACAGGGACAGGTCGGTGGCTTGGGCCTCACTACCTTCAAGTGTACCCCCAAGTTAAGGAAAGACAGGGCCCTTCCTTAGCCTTAGGGGCAGTCCAGGGGCCCAGGTTCCTCATCCCCTGTATTTCTATTACTGCCCCGTGACAGCTGACTCTGGTTAATCACTTCATTCTTATCCAGATACATATTGTAACATTTCCAGGGGTTATAGCTCTAGGATCGCTGTCTGGGTAGACAGAATGGCATGAAAACAGTTCATTCAGACAGCAGTTCTGGTGAAAACTGGCCGCAACCAGCTTTATTAAAGTCCACAGCAAACAGATAAAATAAAGCATAAACAGAAAACCTAGGCTTGTCTAGCCACTAATTACACATAGATAGATTGCCCTGTCTATCCGGGTCCAGACTCTACCAGCCTGGCCCAACACAACACATATGATATATGTTACCAGTATGGAGTTTCCCAGATACTCCTCCTTGTGTCTGAAGGCACATCCAACGTCCAGACTTGAGAGAGATCCACTCCTATTCAGCCGCTATTCGCACGGATTCTCACTGAGACTACTCCTGTGCCCGGGGTACTTCCTGCACCCAGACTGAGATAGCTCACACTCCTGGAGACTGCTTCCTTGTGCCGGGACACCTCCCTGTGTCCAGACTAAAGACAGCTCCCAATCCTGGAGACTGCTTCCTTGTGCCGGGACACCTCCCTGTGTCCAGGCTAAAGACAGCTCCCAATCCTGGAGACTGCTTCCTTGTGCCGGGACACCTCCCTGTGTCCAGACTAAAGACAGCTCTCAGATTGTGTTTGCAGACACCTACTTCTGGTCTCCTAATTACCACCTGAATGGTTTCAGGCCTGAGCTGCAAGTGTGTAATGAATGTAAGGTGTAGTGACCTTTCTCTACCACTAGGTTTACAAAGCCACACATTTCCCTTATACCTAGGTGAAATGTACACCCCATTCAACACATATTCCTTCACTGTCTCACAATACATACATGTGGTTTAATAATGTGTTCAAAGATCTTTCCAGGTATAGAAGTCAGACTCACCGGCCTATAGTTCCCTGGGTCCACGTTCTTCCCCTTTTTGAAGATAGGAACAACATTTGTTCTTCTCCAGTCTTCTTGGACTTCTCCTGTTCTCCAAGAATTTTCAAAGATTATGGAGAGTGGTTCAAAAATTTCTTCTGCTATCTCCTTCAGTACTCAGGGGTGTAATTCATCTGGACCTGGAGACTTGAATTAATTTATGTTAGCTAAGTGTTTCCTCACTATCTTTTGGTTTATATCCTGGATTCTCCTATTTCTTTAACCCCTTCCCGACCCATGACGCCTACGTAGGCGTCATGCTATAAATCATGTTCCTGCGGGTCAGGTGACCGGGGTCACTAAAAGGTCACCCAACCCGAAGTTACAAGACCCTTTGTGCATCACCACAGTGGGGGTGGCTTAACCCCCACGTGGCTATGATCGCTCTGAAAGTGAAACAGCCAATCAGAGCGATTTGTAATATTTCATGTAGCGCCGGCGTCGGCGTCCCTGCCCTCTGCGAGGCAGGGACGCTGTTCCCCTCACCCCTCTGCTCCAGGTCCGGCGTCCTCCTCCCGCTCTGCTGGCGGCGCGCGCTCCTTTCCTGCCACTGTGCTTAGGGCGCGCGCGCGTGCGCTGCCCTCCCTCTTAAAGGGGCCGCTTGCGTCGTCCTAAGGAGTCCCCGGCCAATGGCCGGAGGACTTCACCTTATATAAGGCCCCTCCTCCAAAATGGAGGTGCCCGAGCAATGTTGTTGCACTGTTCACTACTCTGCTTCAGTCCTCAGGGTCCTTGCCAGATACCTGTCTGATTCCTGCCAGGTTGCTGTCTGTTACCTGCCTGCTAGCTCACCTGGGAGCGCTCATCTGTTACCTGCCTGCTGGCCTACCTGGAGGCTCTGCCGTCACGTACCGTGATCTTCTGCTATTCCAGTGACTCTCGCCCGCTCATCTGGGAGCGCTCATCTGTTACCTGCTTTCTAGCACACCTGGGAGCGCTCATCTGTTACCTGCCTGCTAGCCTACCTGGAGGCTCTGCCGTCACGTACCGTGATCTTCTGCTATTCCAGTGACTCTCGCCCGCTCACTTGGGAGCGCTCATCTGTCACCTGCCTGCTAGCCTACCTGGAGGCTCAGCCATCACAGGTCGTATCTACCTTCTTCCAGAGACTGCCCCGGTCACTTGCCGTGACCTCCTGCCCTCTCATCCAGAGACTGCCCCGGTCACTTCCCGTGACCTCCTGCCTACTCATCCAGAGACTGCCCCGGTCACTTGCCGTGACCTCCTGCCCACTCGTCCAGAGACTGCCCCGGTCACTTGCCGTGACCTCCTGCCTACTCATCCAGAGACTGCCCCGGTCACTTGCCGTGACCTCCTGCCCACTCGTCCAGAGACTGCCCCGGTCACTTGCCGTGACCTCCTGCCCACTCATCCAGAGACTGCCTCGGTCACTTGCCGCGACTTCCTGCCCGTTCATCCAGAGACTACCCCGGTTATCTGCTGTTACTACCTGCCCGTCCACCCTGGTCTCCACCCGCTCTCTTACAAGGTCCGCCCCTTTGTATAGTAGCTCAGAGGTTCCGCCTCCCAGACCCGTTACAGTTTGCTCGGGCCATGGAACCCGGTGGCGCCCAAGTTCCCTCCATCTCGGACCTGTGTCATGAACTGTCCCGTCAGAAGTCCCAACAGGAGTCCATCCTGGGTCACCTGCGGAATGTCAATTCTCGCCTGGACACTCTGACAGCTCCACCAGCAACCACCGCTGGTGCCATGACTCGCAATCCGGCAGCCCCTCTGCTCCCCAATACCATGGGCTCCTGTCACGGATCCCGGCTCTCCGCACCTCCTCGCTTCGGAGGCGACCCTGCTCAGGCTCGGGGCCCATCAATAATCAGTGCACTCTGCACTTTGAACTCCTCTCCCACCAGTTTAACTCTGACAGGGCCAAAATTGCCTTCATCATGTCCCATCTCACTGGGAGGCCCTGGCCTGGCTGAATCCTCTTTGGGAGAGAGGAGATCCTCTGGTGTCCGACCTGCCTGCCTTTCTCGCGGCTTTTCGGAAGGTCTTTGACGAACCCGGACGAAAGATCTCATCCGCATCATCTCTGCTACGCCTCCGTCAGGGAAATCTCACCGTGGGCCAATATGCCATACGGTTTAGTACCCTTGCATCGGAGCTGGCCTGGGACAACGACGCTCTGGTATCCGTTTTCTGGGAGGGTTTGTCCGGCCGTATTAAAGATGAACTCGCCGGTCGGGACATTCCTACCACTCTCGATGACCTTATAACTCTCGCCACCCGGATTGACCTACGGTTCCAGGAGCGGGCCAAAGAGGTCACCCGTGAGAGGAGGTTTCCACGTCTAGCTCCTACGTTTCAGAAACCCGTCACTCCCTCCGTTTCTCCCCAATTACACTCTCCTGAGCCTATGCAGGTCGACCAGACCAAGATGGTCAAAACCCGTCAGGACTTACGCCGTGCCGAGGGGAGTTGCTTCTACTGTGGCAGTAAGGAGCATCAGATTCGTACCTGTCCGGAGAGGTCGGGAAACGCCTGTGTCTAGGTTCGCTCAGAGAGGTCGACCTAGACAAGGAGAAAGCCTCTCCATCTCCTCTGCTGCTGTCAGTCTCAATTCTCTGTGGGGAGAATCGTTATTTTGAACTAGCCCAACTTGACTCTGGAGCAGCCGGGAATCTTATGTCACAGTCCCTGGTAGAAAAATACCGCATTCCCACCAAACCTCTGGTTGTACCTTTATCAGTCGCTGCTGTGGACGGGGGTCTTTTACCACACCCCATCCAACTCATCACCGAACCCATAACTCTGCAAGTGGGAATGCTGCATTCTGAGAGCATCTCTTTTCATGTTCTGCCTGGACTCTCTCACGCCCTCTTACTAGGGCTACCTTGGCTCCAGAGACATGGACCCGTGCTCGACTGGCAGACCGGAGAGGTTCTACGCTGGGGACAGGATTGTCATAAGACGTGTTTGGTTCCTGTTCATCCTGTCTGTCCTTCTCCTACCCCAACTAATCTACCTGGACTTCCGATTCCCTATTGGTCATTTGCTGATGTCTTTAATAAAAAAGAGGCAGAGACATTACCTCCTCACAGACCATACGATTGTCCTATCGACCTGTTACCTGGTACTACGCCTCCCCGTGGGCGTATTTACCCATTATCCGCTGCTGAGACCCGGTCGATGTCCGAATATATCGAGGAGAATTTGGCCAGGGGATTCATCCGGAAATCTACCTCCCCGGCAGGAGCAGGCTTCTTTTTCGTAAAAAAGAAGGACGGCTCTCTCCGCCCCTGTATAGACTATAGAGGTCTTAACCAGATCACGGTGAAGAATAAGTACCCCCTTCCACTCATTCCAGAATTATTTGATCGTTTGAGGGGGGCTAGAATCTTCACCAAACTGGATCTCCGTGGGGCGTACAACCTGGTCCGTATCCGTCAAGGGGATGAATGGAAGACTGCATTTAACACCCGGGACGACCACTATGAATATCTAGTGATGCCTTTGGTCTCTGTAATGCTCCTGCCGTCTTTTAAGAGTTGGTCAATGACATCTTCCGGGACCTTCTCTACTCATGCGTAGTGGTGTACCTGGACGACATCTTGGTCTTCTCTCCGGATCTCCAGACTCACCGGAGGGACTTCGTCAGGTTCTGCTCAGGCTCAGGCAGAATCACCTCTTCGCTAAATTTGAGAAATGCCTCTTTGAGCAGACCTCGTTGCCGTTTTTGGGCTACGTTATTTCTCAGACCGGCCTACGAATGGATCCAGAGAAACTGTCGGCCATCGAGAAATGGCCCCGACCGGAGAGATTGAAGGCCATTCAGCGGTTCCTGGGCTTCGCCAACTACTACCGCCTCTTCATACCGCACTTCTCTTCCCGGACTGGCCCAATTTCCGCACTTACCCGTAAAGGTACTAACCCCAAAGAGTGGACGCCCGAAGCAGAGGAGGCCTTTCTTTCCTTAAAGCAGGCCTTCTCTTCCGCCCCGGTGCTGCATCGCCCGGACGGCAACAAGCAGTTCTTCATGGAGGTTGACGCTTCCTCCTCTGGAGCCGGAGCGGTACTTACTCAAAAATCATCTTCCGGGAGGATGGTAACTTGTGGCTTCTTCTCCAAACTCTTCTCCTCTTCTGAGCGCAATTATTCCATAGGAGACCGAGAGTTATTGGCCATCAAGCTGGCATTGGAGGAGTGGCGTTACTTACTCGAGGGGGCTCTTCATCCGGTAATTATTTACACTGACCACAAAAACTTGGCTTACCACCAGCATGCCCAGAGACTTAACCCGCGCCAGGCCCGGTGGTCCTTGTTTTTTGCTCGTTTTGATTTTGTTCTACATTTTCGCCCTGCAGACAAGAACATCAAGGCGGACGCCTTGTCCCGATCCTTCCTGGTGTCGGATCTCGAGGAGGAACCTAAACATATCATCGATCCCGCCAGAGTAATGCAGGTGTCTCCCGTGAGTCTAAATCGTCTCCCTCCCGGTAAGACATTCGTATCGGTACCCGATCGGGAGAGAATCCTACACTGGGGTCATTCGTCTAAATTAGCTGGCCACGCCGGTCAAAAAAAAGACCCTCCAGCTAATTACTCGGCATTACTGGTGGCCTACCCTGCACAAGGACGTAATAGACTTTGTTTCTGCCTGTGCCTCATGTGGCCGCAACAAGGTTCCGAGACACCTGCCTGCCGGTCGCCTCCTTCCGCTTCCTGTACCCGCTGCTCCCTGGCAGCATATAGCCATGGACTTCATAACGGACCTCCCCGTGTCTGCCGGTTGTACGGTCATTTGGGTGGTCGTTGACCGCTTTTCCAAGATGGCTCACTTTATTCCCTGCCAGGCCTCCCGTCTGCACCCAAGCTGGCTAAAGACTTTATCCGCCACATCTTCCGTCTTCATGGCCTGCCCCGCCATATCGTGTCGGATCGAGGGGTACAGTTCACCTCACGTTTCTGGAGAGCCACTTGTAAATTGCTAGACGTCACCTTGGACTTCTCCTCCGCCTACCACCCACAGTCCAATGGTCAAGTGGAGCGGGTCAATCAGATCCTGACCAGTTACCTCCGGCACTTCGTTAATGTCCACCATTCTGACTGGGTGGATCTCCTGCCATGGGCCGAATTTTCTTACAACAATCACGAGAGCGAATCTTCCTCCAAATCCCCGTTTTTTGTAGTCTTCGGTCAGCATCCTCGGATCCCATTTCCCGTCTCCATCTCAGTGGACAATCCGGCTGCGGAATCTCTTGTTAACAAATTTTCCTCCATATGGGAGAGTACCCGGTCCGCACTCCTTCTGTCATCAGGCGTATGAAAAGACATGCTGACAAAAAACGTCTGGATCCTCCGCAATTCCGTCCTGGGGATAAGGTCTGGCTCTCGTCCAAGTATGTCCGGCTCAAGATTCCTTCCTATAAGTTAGGGCCTCGATTCATCGGTCCTTTGGAGGTCATCAGTCAGATCAACCCAGTGGCCTATAAATTGAAACTTCCGGCCAACTTGCGGATCCCTAACTCCTTCCATGTATCTCTCCTCAAACCGGTGGTACTTAACTCTTTTTCCAAGTCTACAGGTACGCCTCCTGCTCCGGTTTCAGCTGAAAACGAATTTGAGGTAGAGAACATTTTGGCCACCAAAAGGGTAAGAAGGAAACCTATTTTTTGGTGGATTGGAAGGGGTTTGGTCCTGAGGAGAGAACGTGGGAGCCTCGGGAGAACATCCATGCCCCTCTCATCCTAGCTAAATTTCTTTCTGGCCTAAAAAAGGGGGGCCTAAAGGGGGGGGTACTGTAGCGCCGGCGTCGGCGTCCCTGCCCTCTGCCAGGCAGGGACGCTGTTCCCCTCACCCCTCTGCTCCAGGTCCGGCGTCCTCCTCCCGCTCTGCTGGCGGCGCGCGCTCCTTTCCTGCCACTGTGCTTAGGGCGCGCGCGCGTGCGCTGCCCTCCCTCTTAAAGGGGCCACGCGCGTCGTCCTAAGGAGTCCCCGGCCAATGGCCGGAGGACTTCACCTTATATAAGGCCCCTCCTCCAAAATGGAGGTGCCCGAGCAATGTTGTTGCACTGTTCACTACTCTGCTTCAGTCCTCAGGGTCCTTGCCAGATACCTGTCTGATTCCTGCCAGGTTGCTGTCTGTTACCTGCCTGCTAGCTCACCTGGGAGCGCTCATCTGTTACCTGCCTGCTGGCCTACCTGTAGGCTCTGCCGTCACGTACCGTGATCTTCTGCTATTCCAGTGACTCTCGCCCGCTCACCTGGGAGCGCTCATCTGTTACCTGCTTGCTAGCACACCTGGGAGCGCTCATCTGTTACCTGCCTGCTAGCCTACCTGGAGGCTCTGCCGTCACGTACCGTGATCTTCTGCTATTTCAGTGACTCTCGCCCGCTCACTTGGGAGCGCTCATCTGTCACCTGCCTGCTAGCCTACCTGGAGGCTCAGCCATCACAGGTCGTATCTACCTTCTTCCAGAGACTGCCCCGGTCACTTGCCGTGACCTCCTGCCCTCTCATCCAGAGACTGCCCCGGTCACTTGCCGTGACCTCCTGCCTACTCATCCAGAGACTGCCCCGGTCACTTGCCGTGACCTCCTGCCCACTCGTCCAGAGACTGCCCCGGTCACTTGCCGTGACCTCCTGCCTACTCATCCAGAGACTGCCCGGTCACTTGCCGTGACCTCCTGCCCACTCGTCCAGAGACTGCCCCGGTCACTTGCCGTGACCTCCTGCCCACTCATCCAGAGACTGCCTCGGTCACTTGCCGCGACTTCCTGCCCGTTCATCCAGAGACTACCCCGGTTATCTGCTGTTACTACCTGCCCGTCCACCCTGGTCGCCACCCGCTCTCTTACAAGGTCCGCCCCTTTGTATAGTAGCTCAGAGGTTCCGCCTCCCAGACCCGTTACATTTCACCAATGAAATTTGGTGAAATATTACAATCCAGCCATGGCCGATGCTGCAATAGCATCTGCCATGGCTGGACACCGAGATCTGACCCCCCCACACCGAGTGACGGGGGCGATCGGTCGCCGCCACCGATAAATGGCGGCGATCTGTCGCCGCCGTCACTATCTGCTTCCCTCCTCCTTGCCTCCGCTTCCCCACCTTCCGATCCCCCGTACCTTCCAACCCTCCTACTCACCTCTCCCGGTCCTCCGATGTCCCTGGGACCATGCAGGCGTCGGTCCGGGATTCTTCATGGGCGCCGCCATCTTGGAAAATGACGGGCGCATGATTAGTGCGCCCGCCAGCCGGCGCATTCGCAGTGCGCCCTCCAGTGTAAAAAAATTTAATTTGATCACTGTGATACTCTCTCACAGTGATCAAAATAAAAAAAACAGTAAATAAACGCCCCCTTTATCACCCCCATAGGTAGGGACAAATAATAAAATAAATAATTTTTTTTTTTCCTGTGCACATGTTGCGGATTTTGCTGCAGATCCGCAGGGATTTGGCGCTGCGGATCCGCAGCAGATCCAGAAACCATGTACAGTACAATGTAAATAAATGGTAAAAAAAAACGCTGTGCACATGCTGCGGATTTTTCCGCTCAGATTTGGTGCGGTTTTAAATCCGCAGCATGCAATTCTTTGTGCGATTCAGCAGCGTTTTTACACTTATTCCATTATAGGTGTAAAACCGCAGGGCAAATCCGCACATAAACCGCAGCAAAACCGCAGTAAATCTGCAACGTGTGCACAGGCCCTTAATCGCGTAAATCCGCGGGTAAAACGCAGGTAATTTTACCTGCGGATTTAGCAAAATCCGCATGGAAAAATCGGCAAGTGAATCCGCAATATGTGCACGGGGCCTTAGGGTTAGGGTTAGGCTGGGTTCATATTGCGTTATGGCAGTCCGTTAGACGGACTGCGTTACACCGCCGTATAACAGGGTGTACCGCAGTCCATTAACGCTGCCCTTCAACCCCATTGTCGTAAAGCGGCATGCATTCGCGAAGTGCCGCCATTCAGTGATGGAGCCTCGGACGCGAGCTGCAGCGTCTGGGCTCTGTCACCGCTAGCACAGATGAATCATCTGCTGATTCATCTGCGCTAGTGGGTATAGCATAACGCGATCGCGTTATGCTATATCGTTACCAGCCCGTCAACGCATGTGTTGAACGGGCTGGTAAAACGCAATATGAACCTAAGCCTTAGGGTTAGAGTTAGAACTAAGGTTAGGGTTAGCCTTAGGGTTAGCATTAGGGTTAGCATTGGATTAAATTAGGGTTAGAATTAGGGTTAGAATTAGGGTTACGGTTAGAATTTGGGTTAGGGTTAGAATTAGGGTTAGGGTTGGAATTAGGGTTAGGGTTGGAATTAGGGTTAGAGTTGGAATTAGGGTTAGGGTTGGAATTAGGGTTAGGTTTGTGGTTAGGGTTAGAGTTAGGATAAGTGCTAGGGGTGTTTTGGGGTTAGGGTTGGGATTAGGGTTAGGCTTGTGGTTAGGGTTATGGCTAGAGTTGGGATTAGGGTTAGGGGTGTGTTGGGGTTAGGGTTATGGTTGGGTTTGGATTAGGGTTAGGGGTGTGTAGGGGTTAGGGTTGGGGTTAGGGGTGTGTTGGGGTTAGGGTTGGAGTTAGAATTGAAGGATTTCCACTATTTAGGCACATCAGGGGGTCTCCATACGCAACATGGCGCCACCATTGATTGCTGCAAATTTTGCGTTCAAAAAGTCAAACAGTGCTCCCTTTATTCCGAGCCCCGACGTGTGCCCAAACAGTGGTTTACCCCCACATATGGGGTATCAGAATACTCAGGAAAAATTGCACAACAACTTTGGGGGTCTAATTTATCCTTTTACTCTTGGAAAAAAAAATTGGGGACTAAAAAAATTATTTTTGTGGAAAAAAATGATTTTTTATTTTCACGGCTTTGCGTTATAAACTTCTGTGATGAACTTGGAGATTCAAAGTGCTCACCACACATCTAGAGGAGTTCCTTGGGGGATCTAGTTTCCAAAATGGGGTCACTTGGGGGGGTTTCTACTGTTTAGGCACATCATGGGCTCTGCAAACGTAACATGACGCCCGCAGACCATTCCATCAAATCGGCATTTCAAAACGTCACTACTTCCCTTCCGAGCCCCGACGTGTGCCCATACAGTAGTTTTCTCCCATATGTAGGATATCAGTGTACTCATTACAAATTGGACAACAACTTTTGGTGTCTAATTTCTCCTGTTACCCTTGGAAAAATAAAAAAATTGGGAAGAAAAGATCATGTTTGTGGAAAAAATATGATTTTTTTTTTATTTTCATGTCTGGGCGTTATAAACTTCTGTGTAGCCCTTGGAGGTTCAAAGTGCTCACCACACATCTAGATAAGTTCCTTGCGGGTCTAGTTTCCAAAATGGTGTCACTTGTGGGGAATTACTACTGTTTAGGCACATCAGGAGCTCTGCAAGCGTAACATGACGCCCGCAGACCATTCCATCAAAGTCGGCATTTCAAAACGTCACTACTTCCCTTCCGAGCCCCGATGTGTGCCCATACAGTAGTTTTCTCCCACATATGGGATATCAGTGTACTCAGGACAAATTGGACAATAACTTTTGGGGTCTAATTTCTCCTGTTACCCTTGGGAAAATAAAAAAATTGGGGACTAAAAGATCATGTTTGTGGAAAAAATATGATTTTTTTATTTTCATGCCCGGGCGTTATAAACTTCTGTGTAGCCCTTGGGGGTTCAAAGTACTCACCACACATCTAGATAAGTTAAAAAAATCAGTTTTTGAGGAAAAAATTATTTTTTATTTTCACGGCTCTGCATTATAAACTTCTGTGAAGCACGTGGGGGTTCAAGGTGCTCACCACACATTTGGATAAGTTCCTTGTGGGGTCTAGTTTACAAAATGGGGTCACTTGTGGGGGGTTTCTACTGTTTAGGCACATTCAGGGGCTCTGCAAACGAAACAAGATGCCCGCACACCATTCCATCAAGTCGGCATTTCAAAGCGTCACTACATCCCTTCCTGACGTGTGCCCAAACAGTGGTTCCCCCCACATATGGGGTACCAGCGTACTCAGGACAAACTGGACAACAACTTTTGGGGTCCAATTTCTCCTGTAACCATTGTGAAAATAAAAAATAGGGGGCTAAAAAATCATTTTTTGAGAAAAAAAAATGATTTTTTATTTTCACGGCTCTGCGTTATAAACTTCTGTGAAGCACCTGGGGGTTCAAAGTGCTCACTGTGCATCTAGATAAGTTCCTTAGGGGTCTAGTTTCCAAAATAGGGTCATTCGTGAGGGAGCTCCAAAGTTTAGGCACACAGGCGCTCTCCAAACACGACATTGTGTCTGCTAACGATTGGAGCTAATTTTCCATTAAAAAAGTCAAATGGCGCTCCTTCCCTTCTGAGCCCTGCCGTGCGCCCAAACAGTGGTCCCCCCCACATATGGGGCACCAGCGTACTCAGGAAAAACTGGACAACAACTTTTGGGGTCCAATTTACCCTGTTACCCTTGGGAAAATAAAAAATAGCTGATTTTGTTATTTTCACTGCTTTGCGTTTATAAACTTCTGTGAAGCACTTGGGGGTTCAAAGTGCTCACTACACATCTAGATAAGCTCCTTGGTGGGTATAGTTTCCAAAATGGGGTCACTTGTGGGGGGGTTCTACTGTTTAGGCACATCAGGGGCTCTGCAAACGCAACATGACGCCCGCAGAACATTCCATCAAGTCTACATTCCAAAATGGCGCTCCTTCCCTTCTGGGCCCTACTGTGCACCACAAACAGTGTTTATGACCACATATGAGGTATCTGTGTACTCAGGAGAAATTGCCCAACAAATTTTAGGATCCATTTTATCCTGTTGCCCATGTGAAAATGAAATAACTGAGGCTAAAATAAAATTTTTGTGAAAAAAAGTACTTTCTTTTTTTTTACGGATCAATTTGTGAAGCACCTGGGGGATCAAAGTGCTCACTATGCATCTAGATAAGTTCCTTGGGGGGTCGAAGTTTCCAAAATGGGGTCACTTGTGGGGGAGCTCCAATGTTTAGGCACACAGGGATTCTCCAAATGAGACATGGCAACCGCTAAATATTCCAGCATATTTTCCATTCAAAAAGTCAAATGGCGCTCCTTCCCTTCTGAGCCCTGCCGTGCGCCCAAACAGTGGTTTATGACCACATATGAGGTATCTGTGTACTCAGGAGAAATTGCCTAACAAATATTAGGATCCATTTTATCCTGTTGCCCATGTAAAAATGAAAAAACTGAGGCTAAAATAATTTTTTGTGAAAAAAAAGTACTTTCTTTTTTTTACGGATCAATTTGTGAAGCACCTGGGGTTCAAAGTGCTCCCTATGCATCTAGATAAGTTCCTTGGGGGGTCTAGTTTCCAAAATGGGGTCACTTGTGGGGGAGCTCCAATGTTTAGGCACACAGGGACTCTCCAAATGCGACATGGCAACCGCTAAATATTCCAGCATATTTTCCATTCAAAAAGTCAAATGGCGCTCCTTTCCTTCTGAGCGCTGCCGTGCGCCCAAACAGTGGTTTATGACCACATATGAGGTATCTGTGTACTCAGGAGAAATTGCCCAACAAATTTTAAGATCCATTTTATCCTGTTGCCATGTGAAAATGAAAAAACTGAGGCTAAAAGAAAATTTTTGTTGGAAAAATTAAAATGTCCATTTTTTCCTTCCACGTTTCTTTATTTCCTGTAAAGCACCTGAAGGGTTAATAATCTTCTTGAATGTAGTTTTGAGTAGCTTGAGGGGTGCAGTTTTTATAATGGTGTACTTTTGGGTATTTTCTGCCATATAGACCCTCAAAGTGACTTCAAATGTGAGGTGGTCCCTAAAAAAAATGATTTTGTAAATTTTGCTGTAAAAATGAGATATCGCTGGTCAACTTTTAACCCTTATAACTTCCTAACAAAAAAAATTTTGTTTCCAAAATTGTGCTGATGTAAAGTAGACATGTGGGAAATGTTATGTATTAACTATTTTGTGTCACATAACTCTCTAGTTTAACAGAATAAAAAGTCAAAATTTGAAAATTGCGAAATTTTTAAAATTTTCGCCAAATTTCCATTTTTTTCACAAATAAACGCAAAAATTATCGACCTAAATTTACCACTAACATGAAGCCCAATATGTCACGAAAAAACAATCTCATAATCGCTTGGATCCATTGAAGCGTTCCTGAGTTATTACCTCATAAAGGGACACTGGTCAGAATTGCAAAAAATGGCAAGGTCTTTGAGGTCAAAATAGGCTGGGTCATGAAGGAGTTAATAGGACAGTGAAGATCAGTTGATGTTACATTTCCTTTCTGAGAGAAAACAGATGCAAAATAGGAATTTAAAAGTTCAGCCTTCTCAACATCCTTTCTTACTATTTCATCATTTTCATCCTGTAAAAATCCTATAGCATTTTGACTTTTCTTTTACTTTTGACATATCCCAAAAATCATTTTTTTTTTGCTTTTGAATCTCTTGCAAGCCTTAATTCATTGTCAGCTTTAGATAGTCTGATTCGTGCACTGCAGGTTCTGCAGACAGCATTATATTTTTCTTTAGCTATGCCTCCCTCTTTCCATTTGATAAACATTTCATTATTCCTTTTTAGCATGTGTTTAAGTTCTGTGTTCATCCATCCTGGTTTCCTTAAATGCTTCCTAATCTTCCCTCTTTTCAGAATTGTTAATGATTGTGCTTTGAGAATCTAATTTTTCAAGATTTCCCATCCTTCCTGGACATTTTTGTCCTTAAGGATATCCAGCCATTGGATCCCTCTGATTCTCTTTCTGAGTCCCTTAAAATCTGCCTTTCTGAAATCTAACCTTGAAGTCTGAGTCTTCACAGGTCTTCCTCCTCTAAATGGAGGATATGTATGATGGGTATATGGGCACGGGACTATGGGATGGAGGATAATCATTATAATTTGTTAGCTAGTGTTATAATATTGACAGAATGCGCTGTACCCAAATTTATGTTGTATGCACATGTACCTGTATGAGTTTCTGAAATAAGGGTTAATATAAACATGCCCAAGTTTTTAAAAAGATTTCTTTCTTCTCATTTGAAAATATAGTCCCTGAGGTGTCACTGAGATATTTCCCTTTAGACGTCCTAGACTATGGGGAGGCAGAACATTTTAAATAAGTCATCTTAGAAATGCAATATTTGCAGGATGATATTACTATTACTGTTATCCCAACCATCATGAACGTTTCTACCATTTATTACCAGCATTTCCCAGTTATAAAATACATTAGCGTTTGCTTAAAACCTCAGGTATACGCAGATGTGCAATGTTTTAGCTCTGAATATTTGTTTGTAGCAGCTATGGACAACACCATGTAGTTAAGCTACTGGTCTAAGAACAATGCAATTATGTTCATCCCTGTATATATCTATGTATAGGCTATGAAAATAGCAAATAGCTTGCATAGAGAAAATACATAGACAAGCAATGCACAAATCATAGCAAGCTTAGACCTATTGGGAATTGATTTCTTATTGAACACATTTCAGAGCAAACAAAAAGCAGGAAAAATATAGTATGTGAATTATTAACAGTTTCAACATTTATTTAGCGTACCTTGTATTATACATTTTGAGTAGTAGATAATCAGGACTCTTTACGATATATGTGTTTCACATATGTGTTCAATCCATGTTTTACTAAGATGGAACACCTAACCGTTATAGCTTATGGAGATATTCACATGTTCGGATTTGCAAGAGGAAAGAAAAAAAAAAATGTCTGTTTTTCAACTCACCCAAACTCAAGCTCACCCACTCAAATCTATGGGTCCATTTTAGCAGATGGGTCTGAAAAAGATATTAGAGAACAGTTTTGGAATATCTCCCTCAGTCCAATATCTGGTGAATAGTGTGTTAGAACACCTTCTCAATCTCCCCTCCACTCCAAAGGGGAACATGGGGACCCCATTTTCATGAATGATGGGGGTACCAGCTGCTCATCATATAATCTACACAAGTTAATGGAAGAGTTAATGTTTGTGTACATTGTATATATTTTCAAACTAATGTAGAAAAATATTTAGAGTTGAGAGTCCTCAGTGGTTGATACCTTTTAATGGCTAACTGAAAAGATGGTAACAAATTGCAAGCTTTCAAGACTACTCAGGTCTCTTCATCAGGCTAAACTTCATGATGAAGCCTGATGAAGAGACCTGAGTAGTCTCGAAAGCTTGCAATTTGTTACCATCTTTTCAGTTAGCCATTAAAAGGTATCAACCACTGAGGACTCTCAACTCTAAATATTTTTCTATCTACTGGCTAACACGGTACAAAGATATACATCTTTACTGTATCAAACTAATGTAATGAGAGATAACAATTCTGTAATATTTTCTTTCGCAGGCAGATTCATTTTGCAATGAACTGGACTTCGGGGACTGATTTTTCTCTGGCTGGCTTATCCAGCGATAGCAGAGTTAAGTGCTTTCTCTTTGTGATATTCCTTCTCTTATACCTCATGTCACTGTGTGGAAATCTCACCATTGCTACAACAATATGGGCGGACAGTAAACTTCATAATCCCATGTATTTCTTCTTGGGTAACCTGGCATGTCTAGACATTTGCTACTCATCAGTGACTGTGCCCAAGTTGCTCACGAGTCTTATAGGAGGGAGTTCAGAGATCTCATATAGCGGGTGCATGAGTCAACTCTATTTTTACGTCTCCTGTTGCAGCACAGAGTGTTTGCTCCTCTCCATAATGGGATTTGACAGATATCTGGCTATTTGCAATCCCATGCACTACACAACAATTATGAACAAACAAAAGTGTGTCCAATTAGCCACTAGTCTGTGGTTTACTGGCTTTATAACCTCAATTATACACACTGTTTTCACAGCCCAGTTGCCCTACTGTAAATCACGTCAAATTTCTCACTTCTTCTGCGACATTCCACCAATGCTGAAACTTGCCTGTTCTGATACTTTCCAAAACAAACTCCTGATCCTAACTGCTGGAGGAATTTTAGGGCTCAGCTCTTTTTTCCTCACTCTTGTATCCTATATCCAAATTATCTCAGCCATCTTAAAAATCCAAACTAAGGTGGGGAGAAGTAGAGCCTTTTCTACATGTGCTTCTCATCTGATTGTTGTTCTTATCTTCTTTGGAAGTATAAGTTTTATGTACATGAGGCCAACATCTAGGTATTCACTGGAGCAAGACCAGCTTGTGTCTCTCCTCTATGCTGTAGTCACCCCAGCCTTGAACCCAGTTATCTATAGTCTAAGGAATAAAGAGATGAAAAGTGCCGTGAAAAGAACTATAAATAAAATATATTATTCAAAAATTTATTTATCAAATAGGTAGTATGTCAGCCTATTGAGAGAAATCCACCTATTTTGGCAAATTTTTAGCGCTTAAAGTTTTGATTGTGTTGTACCTTGATGATCAGTCATTTTATTTATTTATTTATTTATTTATTTAAGACTCACACCTAAATCCTTTCTTGATGGGGCAAGTTTTAATTTCTTTCTCCCCTTCTTCCAAGAGACATAACATTTAGATTTTTCCATCAATCTAGCCATATGAGGGTTTGTTTTTTGCGGCGGGACATGCTGTACTTTTAAATGAAACTACTCATTTCATCAACTAATGCACTGAAAAGCAGTAAAAATAATTCCAAGCCAAAAAATCATAATTCTGGCGTTTCGATTTTTTTCCTTGATATGTCATTTGCCAATAGGATCAATTTATTTTATATTTTGATAGATCGGACTTTTACAAATGCAGCGATATCAAATGTGTGTTTTTATTTTTTTATTGTTTTATTTTAAGGGGATTAGAACTTTTGTGTTTTTAAGTTTTTCATATTTTTCAAAGCTTTTGTTTTCCACTTTTTACTGTTGGCGCATGTTAAATGCAGCTGTCAGAGATTGACAGTAGCATTTAAAAGATTTTATCAGTCATTATCTGGGAGGAAAGATGAGTGCTCGGACACCGAGCCCTTATCAAAGTCAGGGAGCCAGCATATCACGTACCAGTACGTCATATGTAGGTAAGGGGTTAATTACCTACAGTTGTGCTCAAAAGTTTACATACCCTTGCAGAATTTTTGCTTTCTTGGCCTTTTTTCAGAGAATATGAAGGATAACACCAAAACTGTTTCTCCAGTAGTTGGGTGAAGCCATTTATTGTCAAATTACTGTGTTTTCTCTTTTGAAATCATGGCAACCCAAAACATCCAAATGACCCTGATCAAAAGTTCACATACCCCATTTCTTAATACCTTGTATTGCCCCCTCTATCATCAATGACAGGTTAAAGTCTTTTGTGGTAGTTGTTGTAGCTTAGGCTGGGTTCACATAGCGTTATGGCAGTCCATTTAACAGATTGCGTTACAAAGCGGCATTAGCGCGATGTAACGCATCCGTTAATGCTGCCATAGACTGCCATAACGAGCGCATCGCTAACCATGGCATAATCGGCATGCGTTAGCGATGTGTCATCATTCTGTGACGGACCCTTGGACGCAGTCTGCAGCGTTCGAGGGTCCGTCACTGCTAGCACAGATCGAGCATCTGCGCTAGCGCGATCGCATAATGCAATCAGAATAAAGAGGTAGCGTTAGCGCAGTTCGTTTAACGCATGCATTGAACGGACTGCATTAACGCTATGTGAACCCAGCCTTAGCCTCAATCCTCAGGTGACGCCAGTGGTACTTGTGAAACATGTTGGGGAGGCTTAAGGCAGCTTTTAATGGCACATGTCAGTGAATTATATTGGGGAAATAGATGTGGCATACAGGTAGCTGCCATAACTGGATCCACATGACTAAATGATAAGTATATAGGTAGGACTGCTTAGCGCTAGATACAGGACGAAAGATTACTTCATTATTAGTAAGCTAGTGTCCAGCATATGAAACTGTGCGATTTTTAATGGTATTGCTTCCTTTAGTAGTTAATAATAATAAAAGTTAATTTTTAGGTCTTCAGTTAAGTGATTTGTTGCCATTTTTTTATAAATTATAAAAAATGTACAAATTAAAAAGATAAAAATTTTATACATTGTTCTAATTGTTATACTATAGCTATAAATTAACATTACATTAGATCATGAGTATTTCATTATAAAGTAATGTACACATCAAGCTTACCCTAATTTGGGCAATTATTTAAATAGGATCTTTCACTGACTTTTTTTTTTTATTAAAATTCCTCCAATTGGTACTACTTTACTGATTCTTGTACAGTTGTTCTTTTTCTTCAGTGCCCTTCTTTACCAAAATTATTCCCTACAGCTAACTGGGCATACACTACTGAACATCTCTTTGGGCAGTTGTATATATTCTTCTTTGTAGCTGGCCAAACAAAATATGACCATGCCCATGGAGAAATTTGTGGTATACATTCATTTAAAAGAAAATATACAGGTCCTTCTCAAAAAATTAGCATATAGTGCTAAATTTCATTATTTTCCATAATGTAATGATTACAATTAAACTTTCATATATTTTAGATTCATTACACACCAACTGAAATTTGTCAGGTCTTTTATTGTTTTAATACTGATGATTTTGGCATACAACTCCTGATAACCCAAAAAACCTGTCTCAAAAAATTAGCATATCAAGAAAAGGTTCTCTAAACGACCTATTACCCTAATCTTCTGAATCAACTAATTAACTGTAAACACATGCAAAAGATTCCTGAGGCTTTTAAAAACTCCCTGCCTGGTTCATTACTCAAAACCCCCATCATGGGTAAGACTAGCGACCTTACTGATGTCAAGAAGGCCACCATTGACACCCTCAAGCAAGAGGGTAAGACCCAGAAAGAAATTTCTCAACAAATAGGCTGTTCCCAGAGTGCTGTATCAAGGCACCTCAATGGGAAGTCTGTTGGAAGGAAACAATGTGGCAGAAAACGCTGTACAACGAGAAGAGGTGACCGGACCCTGAGGAAGATTGGATTGTGGAGAAGGACCGATTCCAGACCTTGGGGGACCTGAGGAAGCAGTGGACTGAGTCTGGTGTAGAAACATCCAGAGCCACCGTGCACAGGCGTGTGCAGGAAATGGGCTACAGGTGCCGCATTCCCCAGGTAAAGCCACTTTTGAACCATAAACAGCGGCAGAAGCGCCTGACCTGGGCTACAGAGAAGCAGCACTGGACTGTTGCTAAGTGGTCCCAAGTACTTTTTTCTGATGAAAGCAAATTTTGTATGTCATTCGGAAATCAAGGTGCCAGAGTCTGGAGGAAGACTGGGGAGAAGGAATGCCAAAATGCCTGAAGTCCAGTGTCAAGTACCCACAGTCAGTGATGGTGTGGGGTGCCATGTCAGCTGCTGGTGTTGGTCCACTGTGTTTCATCAAGGGCAGGGTCAATGCAGCTAGCTATCAGGAGATTTTGGAGCACTTCATGCTTCCATCGGCTGAAATGCTTTATGGAGATGAAGATTTCATTTTTCAGCACGACCTGGCACCTGCTCACAGTGCCAAAACCACTGGTAAATGGTTTACTGACCATGGTATTACTGTGCTCAATTGGCCTGCCAACTCTCCTGACCTGAACCCCATAGAGAATCTGTGGGATATTGTGAAGAGAAAGTTGAGAGACGCAAGACCCAACACTCTGGATGAGCTTAAGGCCGCTATTGAAGCATCCTGGGCCTCCATAACACCTCAGCAGTGTCACAGGCTGATTGCCTCCATGCCACGCCGCAATGAAGCAGTCATTTCTGCAAAAGGATTCCCGACCAAGTATTGAGTGCATAACTGAACTTTATTATTTGATGTTTTTTTTGTTTGTTTTTAAAAAACACTTTTATTTTATTGGACGGTTGAAATATGTTAATTTTTTGAGACAGGTTTTTTGGGTTATCAGGAGTTGTATGCCAAAATCATCAGTATTAAAACAATAAAAGACCTGAAAAATTTCAGTTGGTGTGTAATGAATCTAAAATATATGAAAGTTTAATTGTAATCATTACATTATGGAAAATAATGAAATTTTGCACTATATGCTAATTTTTTGAGAAGGACCTGTATACCTCTATTACCAAGGTAAATAAGTTTGGAATAGAGAGGCAGAGAAGAAAAAGACAAGCTGTCCTAGAATCATTGGCGCAAAGGAAATTGAGGGGAGATTCTAAACCCCTCATCACCAAAGCCGATTTTCACCTTTCTGATAGAGCCACATTTTTCAAATCTGTCATGTTTCAGTTTACATTCTAAAAATTCTGGAATGCTTCTTCCAATCTGAGTGATTCAGAGACTGCTTTTTGTGCCGCATTGTACTTTATGTTAGTGGTGAATTTATGTTGATATAATTTGCATTTATTTATGAAAATGTTGGAAAACCGACAAAAATGTTGTAAAATTGTTGGGTTCCTGCTCCTCACAGAATTGTTATTGTTGCTTTCAGGTCACACAGATAGCTCTTGCTGATTCACAGTTTTTTTATTATTAAATCTGTGCATTGTATTGCATCCTCTATTACCATTTTACAGGTCTGTTGGGTAATGTGTAAGGCTGCTTTCACATTAGCGTCTGCGTGCGCAGCGTATGCAGCGCAAAGAAGCGCATGCGCCATGCGCCCCTATTTTTGTAAATAGCTTGTATGCGTATGTGCTGCGTTTTTGGACGCACGCGTTGTGTGGGCGTGTGCGATGTCTCCATCAAAACGCAACATGTTGCTTTTTTTCGCGTCAACATTTAGCAAAAAAGACGCATGCATTAGAATGCGCACGTAATGCGCCGAAAAAAAACATTGCAGTCTATGGGGGTGCATATCGGCGCACTGCTATGCGCACGACAGCGTTACCGTGCGCATGCGCTTTTTGATGTAACAAGTCTCCAAACAGTCTAGACTCTTCTGAACACCTCCCACACCTAGATAAATAAATATTGGGGGTTGGCATTGCTCCACTTCACTATTCAACAGACTCTGGAGAGGACAGAAGACCTTTGTGACAGGACAGAACACCTTTGGACAATGTAAGCATACCAGCTAATGGATGTTTGGATTTTTAGTTTAGCCTAGCAGTGTGTAATTTTATTTTTTCATTTCATCCTGCAGAATTTACACCACAGGAACAAAGGAGGACCATGCCTTCAAGCCATGAAAATTCACAGAGTGGACAGCCCAGTGAAGTGAGTATATTATCTATTGTTCTTTCATAATTCACTGTCACTTGTACACGTGTCCAATTTTTTTATTTGGTTCACAGAGCTCTTCAAGTGTTGATGAGCCACAGGAGCAGGCAACTCGGGGCCAAGCAGCGGTGGCAACACGGCGTGTAAGTATTTAATTTCTGTTTTATACTCTTATCTTTCAAACATTAATGTCTTTCTTTCAATTCTAGGTTCTACAACGGGACGACGAGGAGGACATCAACAACGACCTCCTCATCACATCGGTCCAGGAGCGCGTTCCACTGTGGGACACCCGTGATCCCCTGCATTCCGACGCAGTGGCTACCTGGCGGCTGTGGAACGAGGTGGCCAAATCGCTGTGGGATGGATGGGACAATGCCTCAGCTAGGGGTCAAAAGGACTTTTGTAAGTATTGCAACAACGCTGCAGTGAAACAGTAGGCCCCTTCCCACCCTTGTATGTATGCCTGCCTACCCCCTCCCACCCTTGTATGTATGCATGCCTACTCCATCCCACCCTTGTATGTATGCCTACCCCCTACCACCCTTGTATGTTTGCATGCCTACCCCTCCCACCCTTGTATGTATGCATGCCTACCCCATCCCACCCTTGTATGTATGCCTACCCCCTACCACCCTTGTATGTATGCATGCCCACCCCATCCCACCCTTGTATGTATGCCTACCCCATCCCACCCTTGTATGTATGCCTGCCTAGCCCCTCCCACCCTTGTATGTATGCATGCCTACCCCATCCCACACTTGTATGTATGCCTACCCCCTACCACCCTTGTATGTTTGCATGCCTACCCCTCCCACCCTTGTATGTATGCATGCCTACCCCATCCCACCCTTGTATGTATGCCTACCCCCTACCACCCTTGTATGTATGCATGCCTACCCCATCCCACCCTTGTATGTATGCCTGCCTACCCCCTCCCACCCTTGTATGTATGCATGCCTACCCCATCCCACCCTTGTATGTATGCCTACCCCCTACCACCCTTGTATGTATGCATGCCTACCCCTCCCACCCTTGTATGTATGCATGCCTACCCCATCCCACCCTTGTATGTATGCATTAGTCCGGGAACACAGAAACGTTTGATGTGATGAACTCCTGCGAGTTTCTTACATCACACACATGGTTGTGTGATCCAGGGCCAAAGTTAATTTTTTAACAATTATTTTTTACTTTGACAGTGAAGAAAGTCAAAACTAGATGGCGTTCCATGAAGGACCGCTTTAATCGGGACCTGAGGCAGGAAGGGCAGGTTAGAAGCGGTGCTTGTGCAAAGACAAGGAAGTACAAGTACCATCGGCTCCTCAGTTTCCTGAGACCTGTCCTTGCACGACGAATGTAAGTATTTAGATTTTTTTTACCATTGTGCTGTGTAGCTTACCTGAATATTTATTTTCTGCAGTATTTTGCGAATGTACAAATATAATTTTTTGGATACTAATTTTTCCTTCTTCATAATTTCACAGAACCCATAGCAGCACCATACAACCTGGAGCAGTCTCTCATGCCACGCCATCTGACCCGTCCCAGCCATCCCACAGTGTTGCGGTAAGTATGCCTGCAACACACTCTGGAGAACCGCTAGCCGGTACATCCGGTCTTCCCCTGTCCCAAACCTCTGTCGCACCTTTTTTGGCCTCTTCTCGCCAGCGGCAGCAGGTTTGGGACAGGCCACTCATGCACGAGTTTTTACATTTGAGCACAGTGTTCCAGAATTGCTATAAGACGCTGGGTGACACAGTGGCTAATGGTTTGTCCAATGTCACCCAACGCCTTGACGCAATGGCCGCCAAGTTCCAGAGACCGGCAAGACATTTTTTTAGTGCCATAGAGAAGGGCATGTCGGAAAACCTAACGCCGGAACTCCAGCTTGCTGTGATGCAGGCCTGCAATGCCGCATATGTCAGTGCTATGCAGCAGACTCAGTTCATGCAGCCACCACCAGCGGCTGCTTTTCCAACACTCCCACCGCTTTCAAGTCTCAGTATACCGAGTTCTGCTGCATATCATTGTCCACAGCCGCCCAACAACAATACACGATGCCGGGTGCAGAGGGACGCCAATATACTGCGCCGCCGATTCCTGCTACTGTGACTATGTCCACCAGCACCATGCCGGGCCACTTCAGCGAACAGACACCGGGTACAGATCCTGCGAGGACTTCAACCAGGCTGTCCTCCATCACGCAGACACAGGGTCCTGGTAGGCCAGGGACGTCCACCACCACAACGACCGGGCCAACAAACCCACAAGACGGCGAGTCCAGCGTCGACACCCAGCAACAGTCCACAGTCAAGAAGCCGCAGAGATCGCAGCCACCGGACACAAAGGCATCGAAGGAGAACTGTACACGTGTCTCCACCATCACCTCCAACATCACTTCCCAGTTTATCTTTCCCTTCCCATTCACCTCCACATGTTTCTACCTGCAGTATCCCTGATCTACCCTCAAGCTTACTGGATACCTCCCCTTCGCCCAACCCAAACCAATTTCCAAGTTTACCATCCCTCTTTGCCCATAATTTTTCCCCTTTTTCATGATGTCTCTAAAATATTTAATAAATGTTGTATTTTTTTCATCAATCAATGACTGTTTTTTGAGTACTTCGTCACCAGCAACACACCGTGCTCCTTATACACAAAATTTGGGAGGGGGGTGCTATACATACAAGGGAGGGTGGGAGAGGGTAGGCATACATACATACAAGGGTGGGAGGGGGTAAGCATGCATACAAGGGTGGGAGGGGGTAGCCGGACCTAAAGAAAACACATACATACTTTTGAAATAAAGGTAATAGGTGTTTTATTAACAGCACAGGGAATAATTGTCATGAATCACTAAACTATTGTATCAATATGACATCACATAACAAAAACCCTAAACCATTTGATCCGCCATGACAAAGCCCAACCAAAACAAAAAAGGGGGCAAATCGTCCCTCTTTTTTTTAATTTTCAAATTTTTTGTTTTTCCAAGGCTTTTTTCTGGAATTTTTGGGGAGGGGGGGGTTAGAAAACCAAAATTTGTCGTTCCAATTTTCGTTTTGCCGAATTTTTAGGAGCCCCCCGCCTTGCTTTTATCCCGTCTCTTTAAAAAAAGGGGGGGTTTTGCCCTTGGAACTTTTTCAAGGGGATACGTTTTGGGGGGCCCGGACGTTATGTTAAAATCCTTTTAGTTGGTCCAAAGGGCCCCACAAAAAAAAAGGGGCCCTCAAAAGTAAAAAAAAAAAAGGATTGAGGCCCATTTGGGGGGGGTTTTTTGGGAAAAAAATTTTTTCCCTTTTCTTGCCATTCAGCCCAAAGTTTCCCCCCGCCAAAGCCAACCACCCACAAACGCATCCCCCCCCGGCCAACCCCCCTTTTTTTTTTTTTTTGGAAACCTTTTTTCCTTTAACTTTTTCCCCCCCACACCCTTTTTGGGAAAAACCTTCCCCCCCAACCCCAATTCGGGGGGGGGTAAAAAACTTCACGACGCCCCAAAAAACCCGCCCCGGGGTTTCCCCCCCCCCTTTAAAACCAACCCCAACTAAAATCTTTAAACCCCCCTACAAAATTAAAACCCAAAAAAAAAAAATTTTTAAAATTGCCAAAAAGGGTTTTTTAAAAACCCACCCAAAAATTCCCCCGGCCACTCCCTTACCTCCTTATGGCCCCCCAAAAAAGCCCAAAAAACCAAACTTTTGACTCCTGAAAATCGAAAATTTTAAAAACTATACCCCCAAAAAAGGGAAAATTCCCAAAACTCCCGGATTAAATGGGTCCCAAAAATCCCCTAGCCCCCTTCGCTTTCCTCTTCCTTCTTCCCAACACCCCAAAAAAAGCAAGAAAAAACCGGGTTCCCCAAAACAAGTTTTTGGTACAAGGGCCTGTAAGATCCATATATATTTTGATACGGGGGAAAAAAGGGGGGGAAATTTCCCCCGGGTATAAAAAAAATTAGAACCCCCACTGTAGTGCCTTGGGGGGGTACTTTTTCTATGAATCCATTTCCCTTTTTTTTCGGGTTTTGAAATCTTGCTTAAAAAATGCAAACGATAGAAACGCATACAAACGGTGTAAACCTGTGTTTTTACACGCAACGTCAAAAGCATGCGCGGGGAAAAATGGTGCGTTTACACGTTTTTTTTAGCGAATTTTTCTGGAAAGCTTGTGGACGCCCCGTTTTAACAAATTCCCGAGGGGTTTTTAAAAAGTAAAATGCCCCACAACAGGGGTGGACTTATGCCGGTGCAACCAGGCCAAAAGGGGTCTAGGTGGAGGGGGCCCTTGGGGCCGATTTTCCAAAATGTGACGACGGGGGAATCCCCCGCAGCTCCGCTGCCACAGAGAAAAAGACAGCGTATTGGAGATGCAGGGATGGCCTGTGTTTTACAAAGGGGTTTTTTTGGGGGAAATTCCTTAATTTGTAAAACTTCAAAAAAACCGTTGACAGGTTTTTTCCAAAACCCTGGAAAAAAAACACAAAACATTACCCCACCCCAATCAGAGGGCAAAAACTTTTCACCCTTACATGAACTGTTCCAATATTTTTTTTCATCTTATCTCCCATAAGACAGTTCTGAGTTACTCACTTTCTTAACCTATTGCATTTTTTCTGTGCTGTGGGTGTTTAAAAAGTGATTCTTCAGATGTTTATTGTTTACCTGATGAAAAAAACCT
>JARQOD010002444.1:39026-77821 GCA_033576555.1 Oophaga sylvatica
AAATAAAATGCTAGGTGAAATACCAAGAGACAAAGAAAACCCTATATTAAAGGTCACCACTCTAACCCAAGAAGAGGTGCGAAACCGGCTAAATAAGATTAAAATAGATAAATCTCTGGGTCCGGATGCCATACACCCACGAGTACTAAGAGAACTAAGTAATGTAATAGAAAAACCATTATTTCTTATATTTAGGGACTCTATAGTGACGGGGTCTGTTCCACAGGACTGGCGCATAGCAAATGTGGTACCAATATTCAAAAATGGCTCTAAAAGTGAGCCTGAAAATTATAGGCCCCATTACTAACCCCATAGTCATATTGTAAATAAAAAATACCCTGACTAAAGTCCTTTATTTGAAATAAAGACACTGACAATTGTTTGTTTATTTTGAAAAAAGCAAACTTATACTCACCTTTATGCCCAATCCACCTGAAGCCAGTGTCCCCTGTAAAAAAAATTTAAGTAATAAACAACCATATCCCTCACCTGTCCTTGACAGATGATAAACCTCCAATGCCCATCTGTGGGGCATACGTATGTACATGTGTCCGTGTGTCTGTGTGTACCATACGTGTGCACCATCAGTGTGACAAGTAAGGGAATAGAATCAAGAATACAAATGACAGATGTTTAGATGTTAGATGTGCAAAGATAAAGGACGATAGATAGATGGTCAGACACCCCCAAAACTAACTCCATAGTCAAAAGTAATAAACACACACAAAGAAAAGTCCTTTCATTTAAAAAAAAATCACTCCCTGACAATTACCCTCATGAACTCATTTATTACCATGAAAATAAAATTCTGCTACATCCGGAGGCAGCGGATGAGCGGTGACATCAGTAACATGACCGCTTACCACGGCAGCTGGAACTTGGCGGACCTCTGTGGATTACTTTTATTTTTATGGTAAAAAATGGGTAAAGTAGGGTAATTGTAGGAGAGTGATTTTTACAATTAGGCCGGAGTCACACTGGCGACAAAATCGGACGACTGCAATGCGATGAAATATCGCATTGCAGTCGGACCTATGTTAATCTATGGAGCAGCTCCCAGTATCAGATTTTTTGTGGTCCGTTTTAAACGTCCGTGTACAATCGCAGCATGCTGCGATTGTCACCGATTGTGGGTCGACTATCGCCAATGCAAGTCTATGGGAGCGATGAAAAATCTGATTACAAACGGACCACACTGTGTGACTTGCGATGAAATCGCATCGGTGTCCTTTAGAAAAGCCGGCAATTCATCCCCGGCTATACTGTAAAATCACACTGACAGCTTTAATAAAGACTAGAAAGAATAGATATATACACATAGAACACATATATATATATATACATGTCATTGTGACATGTACATATACATATATTTATAGTTCCTAGACTTCTACATACTGTAATAGCCGCTAATTCAATTGCCGGGTTTTGTGAAATCACAGAAGCCGACATGAAATGATACATTGTTTCCACACATTTAACCATGTAATTTCATGTATTTTTATATATGTTTGAAACATACAATTACATGAGTGTATTTGTGCAAAATTTCAGACATGTAGGGGTTAATTAAAGGTGTAATTTCGTTGAAAAAAAATGCGTGGGCTCCCGCTGTATTTTCTCCACCAGACAGACAAAGCAAAGCGAGTGGGGGCAGATAATAATAGCCCAGGGAGGGTGCATTTTTTTTGTGCCCCCCCTGGCTACTAACATCTGCCCCCAGACACCCCAGAAAGGGCAAATCTATAATTAGATTCGCCCTTTCTGGCACTTTGCCCGTCTATTCCCATTGCCCTGTAGCGGTGGCGAATGGGTTAATCTCACCTTACTGTCACCTTGCAATTGAAAGGTGACCTTAAGGCAGGTTAATAATTGATAGCTGTCAATTAGACAACTATCAATTATTAATCCTATTGAAGTAAATAAAAAAACACACACACTTTAAGAATAAATAATTTTAATGAAATAAAAACACATTTTTTTGACCATATTTTATTTTACACTTAATCCGTGCGAAGCCATTGATCTCCTAAAATAAAGAAAAAGAAATAAAACAACATTATTCTTACCTATTCCGCCGATCTGTCACGTCCCACGCTGTAATCCTTCACAAAGGGTTAACTAGCTTTGAGCCAAGCAGTGCAAGTAATCCTGCATGCTCAGCTCAAAGCTCATGAATGAATAAGTTCCTCTCCTGGCGACAGGAGAGGATGTGTTTCATGAATGAAGCTTAATTGATTGTGTCCACTTTCCCTTTAGGTCAGGTCACTACAGTTAAATTGGCAATAAATCAATTAAGCTCCATTCATGAATCTATTCCTCTACTTTCGCTGGGAGAGGAAGTTATTCATTCAGGGGAATACAGGTCTGAGACAGCATTATTAGCTCTCTGCGACCTGTAACCTGTTAACCCTTTCTGATGGATTACACCGTGGGACCTGACTGTACATCGGATTGGTAGGTATAATTTTGCTTTTTTATTTTATTTTTATTACAGGAAATGGTTTTAGCAGGAAAATAAAATATGGTCAAAAACTGTGTGATTATTTAATTAAACTTATTTTTTATTAAACTGTGTGTGTTTGATTTTTCTTTCATACAATAGGATTAATAATTGATAGTTGTCTAATTGACAGCTATCAATTATTAACCTGGCTTAAAGTGACCTTTCAATTGCAAGGTCATTTTAACCCCTTATTAACCCATTCGCCACCGCTACAGGGCAATGGGAATAGACGGGCAAAGTGCCAGAAAGGGCGAATCTAATTATAGATTTGCCCTTTCTGGGGTGTCTGGGGGCAGATGTTAGTAGCCAGGGGAGGCACAAAAAAAATGTACCCTCCCTAGGCTATTATTATCTGCCCCCACTCGCTTGCTTTGTCTGTCTGGTGGAGAAAATACAGCGGGAGCCCACGCATTTTTTTAAACGAATTTACACCTTTAATTAACCCCTACATGTCTGAAATTTAGCACACATATACTCATGTAATTGTATGTTTCAAACATATATAAAAATACATGAAATTACATGGTTAAATGTGTGGAAACAATGTATCATTTCATGTCGGCTTCTGTGATTTCACTGAAGCCAGCAATTGAATTAGCGGCTATAACAGTATGTAGAAGTGTAAGAATTATAAATATATGTATATATATATGTCACAATGACATATATATATATATATGTGCTCTATGTGTATATATCTATTCTTTCTTTTGGCATTTAAATACTATTCTTTTGGATCCATTATATGTCAGTTTTGCAAGCCTGCGAGAAAATCTCGCAAGTCGGATGAAAATCGGATGTTACAAGGTACACACACATGCCATTAAATCGCATCTTTGAAGGAAAATCGGATGCCAGAAGGATGTGTGATGTTTTTATTTTGATCCGATTGTCGACCGTCTAAAACGGACCGATTTTTTGTGGTTGTGTGTGACTCCAGCCTTAAAGGACTTTTCTCTGTGTGTGTGTTCTCACGAACCCAGTGAGATTGGTGAAGTTTTCTGAACAAGTTCGCTTACCTTTATTAATAACCAGTAAAGGCTAAGCAGACTGCTGTGAACTGATATTAATAGGCTGGGAACATCCATGGATATTGGCCCCTTCTGAGAATAGTAACACAAGCCCCCAGTGGTTTGCTGTCCTTCAGCTAGTTATTAAAAATAAGGGGTCCCCATGCTATTTTTGTTCATTTATTTAATTATTTAATGTGCGCTATTCCCAGAGAGCAAGTGCTGACTACAACTGTCATCAGCTTTGCCTGGTCTCGCTGATCGTAGGAAGACCAGTTGAGGATGATGACAATTGTAGTCATCACCCGGCGACTGGGAACAGTGCAACTAAAAGGCCGGCGTCACACTAGTGAGTTTGATGCGAGTTAGTCGCACAACTAACTCGCATCAACACCCGGCACAGCCGCCCGCTCTTGGACCAGAGTGCGCGGCGGCATAGAAATACATACAGCCACGCATGCTGGTCCGAGAGCGGGCAGCCGTGCCGGGTGTTGATGCGAGTTAGTCGTGCGACTAACTCGCATCAAACTCGCTAGTGTGACGCCGGCCTAATGCTTCTTTCAGCTGCCAGAGCATGCCGCCAGAGCATTTCATTCCGATGCGTGTCACACAGATGTCACATGGGTGTCATCCGTGTGTCATCACTGTGCACATGTGAGCCACGTATTTCCTCCATGTTGCTGGAAAAAAAGGACATGTCCGGGAGTTTTTCACACGGACACACGGTGCATGTGAGAAACCTGATATGTGCACACCACCAATGAATACAATGGGTGTATGTGTTGCAGTCCTTAAAAAAACGGACCACATACGGACCTAAAAAACTGACGTGTGAAGGAAGCCTAAGATACACGTTACAAATGTAAAAAAAAATAAATAAAAGAATTAACCCTAAATATAAAACTTGAATTTCATGACTTTTTTTTAAAGTAATTTAATCATTATAATGCATCTGTATTATGGCTGTGTAAATGAGATATAAATCCTTGTTCTATGTGGCAACGCATGGTCCGATGTTTGTTTTCATGCAGTGATTAAAATTATTATTGTAGATTATTACATTTGAATATAGCAAAATATTCCCAAAGCAACTGTGTTTCCTACCAGTAGCATATAATGATTGGTCCTGGTAATTAGTCTCCTATAATCATTGTTTACAACAGTCCTATTTTCAAAGAACTTTGAGAAAATCCCAGTTGGTAATGTTTTTACTTCAGAGAATAAATTAGCCATCTAATAGGATTAGATTTTTTTTTAAAACCACTGATGTGCAATGATAAAACTATTTGCTTTTGCACAGACCTAAATAATGTATATTTATTAATGATGAGCGAATGGTGAAATGTTCGGATTTAGGAAAATTGGCGCAAATAATTTATAATATCCGTGTATTCGTAATGAAAAACGAATTCAATGCAATTCAATGGGAAAGCCTAATATTTTTCTGCCAAACTCAACAAACAGGTCTGGGGACGAGGGGAAAAAAGCTGAAATTGATGGGAAAGTGCTAAAACTAAATTGGAATAGCATGGAGAAGATGCCTGCATGCCTTTCTGAATCACATATGGTATCTGGGAATAATGTTGACAGACTATTGCCCCGGTTTTATGGATTTATAAGACGATCAACCAAACCAAACCTATTTTTTTTTTTAAAGAGAAAAATGCTAAGAAACATTTTTCCTTCATAATCACATGTATATAACGCAAAATAAAATAAAAAAAAATTATACCTCCCCTTTAGCATATGTTGACACGGAGCGTTTTGGCTTTGTTTTTCCTTTTACATTTGTGAGGGCTCTCACTCCTACATTTGAGAGGTCCCTCTCTCATTCAAAATTGTTAGCTAGAGAGTGGAATACATATTCCTGATCACTTTACAATGACAGCTAAAACATGCCCATTTGAATTTTAGGCTTCCTCTACCACCACCACCACGTCCACCGCCATGTCATTATATGGCCCTCACTTCACATTTTTCAGAGGGCCAGCAGGTGCCATGAAACCTAAGTTTTGTGAACTACACAGTTCATTTTGGCCACCGGATACCAATGGAGCCACTGTCATAGCAGGTGAAGCCGCTGTAAGGTGAATATAATACAGGAGTTGGGGAGCTGTATGCTCAATGTCAGTAAAATAGATTCTACCAGACACCAAAAGCATTATAATTAAATTCTAAATACAGTGTATGTGTAACATCCCTGCCGGCATCACTGCATGGCTTCCTATCTCCCATCAGGCTGCTACACCATCTTACTCACCACTCTGGAACATACTGTGAATTCTTCCCTCTGCCTGCTCCATGCTGTGAACCTCATGTCCTCTGTACTGGGTACTTAAGGCATCTCCACCAATAGGGAGATGCCTGAGCAACAAACTCTCTCAGTCTGCTTTCTGCTACTGATTTGCCAGGCCCTGTCCTGTCCTGTTTTTCACCCTGGGGGCTGCATACTCAGGCCTGAATCCTTTGTCCTGAATTTGTTCCAGTGTCTGACCTTGTCTGAACTAAGTCCTTTTCCTGTACCTGTTTGTATCCTTGTCTGAAGCCTTCCCTACCTTTCTGTGTCTATCCTTGTGTCTGCTCCCTCTTTGCCTCAGCGGCTCTGCTCTGCTCCCTCTTTGCCTTGGCAGCTCTGCTCTCTCTTTGTCTCAGCGGCTCTGCTCTGCACCAGTTCCGCATCCTGCGGCTCTGTTCTGCTCCCATCCCATATCCTGCTGCTCTGTTCTGCTCCAGCTCCGCACCCTGCGGCTCTGCTCTGCTCCTGCTCCGCACCCTGCTGCTCTGCTTGCTTCCACTCCACACCCTGCAGCTCTGCTCTGCTTCCGCTCCGAACCCTGTGGCTCTTTGTCCCTCTTGTCTGTACTGGATCCTACCAGTTCATTTATCCCTCTAGTGGGAACTGGTTCCTACCTGTTCCCATATCCTACTCGTACCTGCCTGTGTTCCTGCCCACCCGAAACGGTTCTGGATCCTCCAGTATGAGCCGTGCCCACCTGCCTGCCTGCCAGAATGCCAGCCGTGCCCACCTGCCTGTCAGAGTGCCAGCTGTGCTTGCCTGCCTGCCAGAGTGCCATTCGTGCCCAGATGCCTGCCAGAGTGTGCCTGCCCTGCCCAGAGTGCCAGCCGTGCCGCCTGCCAGAGTGCCAGCCGTGCCACCTGCCTGCAGAGTGCCAGCCATGCCAGTCAGTACTTGCCCGCACCTGTCAGTAATATTCTGTCCTCAGTGGGATCAGCTGCTACTGCCAGACACAGCCCTGGAATGGTACCTGGCAGCTACCTGCCGCACAAGCCTGACCTCACCACTAGAGGCTCCAGTGAACACCAAGGTAGCTGCTTAGTCAGGCCACTCCAGGGTAGTCTGGTTTGTGGCACAGTGGGGCCACAATCCTCGCTCGCGCCATCCAGTCTGGGCGTGAGTGTTACAGTATGCAAGTTAGACCTGTATTGTGGTCAGTCTGTCAAGCCTGAAACCCATGTCAAGAACATGTTCAAGCCTCATTTTACTTGGAAGTAGCCTCTTCAAGTGAAAGAGCCAGGAGTGCCATTGACCAATCTGCACAAGCCTATGCACTTCTTCTGGAAACTACCCAACAAGGCAGAATTTATCTTTTGCATGGTTTTGAGCAACAATGGAATAATTACAGGATATGTCACAGAGAGTGTGCAGTGTATTACTCTGGTGACAGGCAGTGCTACAGAGCTAAGGTAAAGGCCTTAGCGGGGCAATGACCATGTTTCAATATGTGTAAGGCTGCGGCCTGAATAGGTCTGTGGAGCGTATTAACTAGAGATAAGTGAATATTTCAATGTTCTGTTCGGCTGACAATTGCCAAATTTGCAATATTCGCCAATTTAATCGACATCTAAATCGCCAAATAAAGCCGAACATACACAGCAAGATGGTGTTTCCAAAGCTGTGTGACAGCATGGAAAACACTGGTGTAGCGCTTCTGATTGGCAGTGAAATCATCCCCGCCAGTCAGAGAGCCACGGTTCCCACGCTGTCAGAAGATGTCAGCTGTCGGAGGTATGAAGTTTACTTCTGGTCACTGTTGTCAGTTGATGGGACTACAGCTCCCATCAGCTGACACCTGCTGCCGCTAATAACAGTGAGAACAGGAGCTGTGAATAGTAGTATTCATCAGCCACTTCTGCGCTATAAATAAATAATTGAAATAAAAAAACCTGAGTGGGTTCCCCTGTATTTTTGATAACCAGCCAAGCAAAACTCACAGCTGGAGGCTGCAACCCTCAGCTGTCAGCTTCAGCAAGGTTGGTTTTCAAGATAAACCCAGTCTCTTGACCTGCTTAAAATGTGCAGAAAATAACCAGCACCCCACCACTATTTTTTTTAACAAAATGTATAAAATTTAAATGAAGCGACAGTTTAATAAAGAGACACAAGTCTCATTTAGGAGCCTGGAAAAGCCAGCAATGGTCTTTGTCCAGCACTGGGTAATGTAAAGTGCTAATGAATATGTATGCCCTATCTAACTAACAATTTGGGAAGAGACATATATGTTGACAAGGGGCAACTGAACGCTGTGCTGGGACAACGGATGTGGTTGCTGACCGTTGTGTCTGTGCAAGACCCGGCCTGGTGGAAATGGACCACCCCGCTACCTTCCTATAGTCTGTTTCAAAAAGCCCATAACGGTTTTCCTGAACAATGCCTTAGACAAATAGCTTAACCAGGTCCATGCATACTTTTATTTTGCCTTGTGACTCACATGCGTCCTGCTGTGACCACAAGGCACTCCAGCGGGTCTAATAGGACTCCGTCCGCATTCTGGGGGATACCTATCGACCCTCGCATAAGATCCCCCTCCCTTCCTCACATATCCCCCCCCTCTGTTCAAACTTATGGGGTTGAACACGTGTCATCATACAGGGGGCCCATGACAGGGCAACCGCATTTCCCTGCGATTTCCCAGCCCGATGTTCAATGGTTAAATTAAAATTCTACTGGGAAAGAAACCATCTGGTGACCTGAGCATTCCTCTCCTTGGCATTCCTTATCCATACCAAGGGTGAATGATCTGTCACCAAGAGAAACGGTCGACCGACCAAGTAATAGCGTAGGGACTCCAAGGCCCACTTAATGGTGATTCACTCTTTCTCCACTACGCTATAAATTTTCTCGGCCGGGGTGAGTTTCCTACTTAGGTAGGTGACCTGATGTTCCTCCCCGTTCACCTCCTGCGACAGGATCGCTCCTAGGCCTACGTTAGAGGCATCTGTCTGTACTATGCAGCGTTTCTGGAAGTTGGGGCTAATGAGGACGGACTGTCTGCACAGCACCACCTTCATGGATTGGTACTCTTCCTCCGCCTAGGCGTTCCACCGAATCATGACCGACTTTTTTCACTTGAGGAGATCAGTTATGGGTGTTGTTCTCCCTGAAAAATTAGGTATGAACATCCGGTAATACCACATGATTCTGAGAAACGCTCTCACCTGTTTGGTGGTAACAGGTCGGGGCCAGTTTTGAATTGCTTTGATTTTATTTATTTGTGGTTTGATAACCCCACGGCCGATCATGTATCTCAAGTACTGGGCTTTCTTGAGCCCTACTGCACATTTCTTGGTATTCTCTAGTAAGCCTGTAGATCGGAGCGAATCTACTACCGCTTTCACCTGGGACAAGTGGGTATGCCAGTCAGTACTAAAGATGATAATGTCATCCAATTACGTTAACGCATACTTCCGATGGGGTTCCAGCACTATGTCCATTAACCTCTGGAACATGGGTGGGGCCCCATGTATTCCAAAGGGCAGGACGACATAGTGGTACAGTCCCTCCGGAGTTATGAATGCAGTCTTTTCCTTTGCCGACTCCGTAAGAGGCACCTGCCAATAACCCTTGGTCAGATTGAGCGTGGTAAAGTACTGGACCTGATCCAGTGGCTTGATCAGCTCGTCCACCCTGGGCATTGGGTAAAGGTCGATCTCTGACACCTCATTTAACTTACGTAAGTCATTACAGGACCGTAATCACCCGTCCGGCTTAGGACAGTCGGGTGTTATGTTTCGGTAACTGAGGAGAAATAGCAAAAAATAGCAAAAGCGGTAATACACCAGAGAGGCTGGAACTTATTGGATTGCAGTAACCTGAACTAACCACACAACTAGAGGTAGCTGTGGAGCGTTCCTACGTTGATCCTAGACGCCTCTTCACAGCCTGAGAGATAACTACACCTAAAGGCAGAAGGATGAAAGCTATCCGCCCCGGAGCAGATCCACAAAGAAAATAGGAAGCCCCCAAACATGTAATGGCGGTTAGACAAGAAGAAAGCACGGACACAGACAGAAAATAGAATGAGCAAACGCTGGGGCCCAATCTGTCTAGACAGAAAAGTACAGGAAAGAATACTGACTGCAATCCAACAAAAACCCTAACAAAAATACCAACACTTCTGATTGCCAAAAAACCTGAGATCACATGACCTCATCCACCTAAATCAGATCTATGGTGTAACAAAATGCTATTCAGCAAATTAAAAGTAACTAAAGAGCAAAGCAAAAGTGCAGACACAAACGAAGCACAATTGCAGTGCCAGACCCCCAAAAGGGGACAGGCTGCAGTCCACTGCAGGCAGCAAACCAGCAGAGAAAATCAAACAGAGAAAAAAACAGCAAACATTTATCTGAAGGAGAGCAGGAAAACTAGCAGTGCTTCAAGCAAGACCAAGGAACAATTGATAACCGGCAAGGCTGCTGGGAACTCAGGCCACTTATATCCTACCATTCAGCGCCAGCTGAAGGCCATTCATTAATCAGTTCATTACCCTCAGCAACCACCGAGGGAGCCCCAGCTCAGAAGCCGCCTCCAGCATATTCACAACAGTACCCCCCCTTGAGGAGGGGTCACCGAACCCTCACCTGCGCAACCAGGCCGATCAGGATGGGCTCGATGATAGGTACGGATAAGTCTCCCAGCATGAATGTCCGAAGCAAACACCCAAGAATTGTCCTCTTGACCATAACCTCTCCACTTAACCAAATACTGGAGTCTCCGTCTAGCAAAACGAGAATCCAATATCTTCTCAATCACATACTCCAAATTGCCCTCAACCAAAACAGGGTCGGGAGGTGCAGCCATAGGAACCACTGGTTCGACAAACCTCTTCAATAAGGATTTGTGGAACACGTTATGGATCTTAAATGTCCCTGGAAGAAGCAAACAGAAGGAAACCGGATTAATAATTTCCATGATCTTATAAGGTCCAATGAACCTTGGCTTAAATTTAGGAGATGCAACCTTCATAGGGATATTCCTTGAGGACAACAAAACCAAGTCCCCACTTTAAAACGAGGACCATCAGTCCTATGCCGGTTGGCAAACCTCTGGGCCTTCTCCTGAGAGAGAGACAACCTCTCCACCACCTGGTCCCAAATCTGCTGCATACGCTGCACAATAGAGTCAACCCCAGGACAGACAGAAATCTCCGCCTGTCCTGAAGAAAATCGAGGGTGAAACCCGGAATTGCAGAAAAATGGAGCCATCAAGGTGGCAGAGCTAGCTCTATTATTAAGAGCAAACTCAGCCAAAGGCAAAAAAGAGACCCAGTCATCTTGATCAGCAGACACAAAACATCTCAAATAAGTCTCCAAGGTCTGGTTTGTTCTCTCGGTTTGTCCATTGGTCTGAGGTTGAAATGCAGAGGAGAAAGACAACTGAACACCAAGTTTAGAACAAAATGTCCTCCAAAATCTGGAAACAAACTGGACTCCTCTGTCAGACACAATGTTCTCCAGAATGCCATGCAACCGAACCACATGCTGAAAGAACAAAGGCACCAACTCGGAGGAGGAAGGCAACTTAGGTAATGGCACAAGATGTATCATCTTGGAAAACCTATCACAGATTACCCAGATAACGGTCATTCTCTGAGAGACAGGAAGGTCAGAAATAAAATCCATAGAAATATGGGTCCATGGTCTCTTGGGTACAGGTAATGGCATTAACAAACCACTAGAACGAGAGCAAGGCTTGGAACGAGAGCAAGTCCCACAGGACTGCACAAAGTCCCTGACGTCACGAGACAAAGTAGGCCACCAAAAGGAGCGACTCATCAAGTTTCTGGTACCAAAAATCCCAGGATGACCAGCCAACGTGGAACAATGAATCTCAGACATCACACTCTTTTTCCACTGTGAAGAGAACTCGGCACTCAACTTAGCGAAAAGGGTAAATATTTATTGTAGTCCACGGTAGTGAAACATTTCGGTCCTAAATTTCGGACCTTCATCAGCCACTACATATATGTAATACAAAAACAAAAAGATTCTTCAAAATTCTTACAATAAAGATAAAAGTAAAATTGCAAAGAAAACATAATAATATAACCAAGGTATGTACAATAGTATAATATGAACGTGGTTTACTAGAGAAAATCATCTTTATATAGAAGTATGCTAGTCCTCAAATAGTTAGGGACAGACTCTTCAGACCAGATGAGACGTGAGGGTGATATAGCACAGAAAATAAGACGTACCATTAAGTACCGGGAGGGGGTAGAAATACCCAATTCAGAGGTAAGCAGTAGATACTGTTGGGATCTGGTGGGTGATAAGACATAATGAGAAAAGGTGACAGCGGCCCGTGATTAAAAATATCAAAGGTATGACATACCAGGTAGATCTCCAAAGTAAGGGTTAAAGGTGAGTATCTGAAAACAAAAGCCTCATTCAATTCATCCAGTAGTGGAGGCATATAGGGGAATAGATCGGTGTACTAACCGCAGTGTCATACCTGGGTGAGAGTTTTGTCAGGTCTCCGCTGCATGCCGTGGGAGGGACGCGGTATCCGCCGCTGGTCCTTGTGCAGTGAAGGCAGACTCAGCATTACAGACTAAAAAGGGAAAGGGCGGGACTAGTGATTTAGCCTAGCCAATAGCGGTGGTGGGTGTGAGAACTGGGAGAGTCATGGGCGGAAACTGATGGCCGTGCGTGTCACAGGAAGAAAATTGCGTTCCAGAGTAAGTGCTGAGAGGGATTCCGGTATGAGGAGGTTAATAGCAAGTGAGGTGACGTGCTCATAGGTGGATAACTGAGCAGAGGATCCACAGACAATTCTTTTAGTACAAGCGGTCTAGAGGAAAAGAGAGAAACTGTTAATAAATGCAGAGACATACCGGTGTCAAGTATAATAGACAAGTGATTGCACCATATCTTAATACAGCAAATAAGTATAGAAATATAGGCAGATTCTGATAAATCAATATCTTAAAGAGATATGAGCTGCATGCGGTCATTATTTGTCTGTAACTAAATGGTCTCACATGTGCATGGAAATTATGAAAATATATACCTTATTATCCATGTTAGAGATGTGTATCAGAGCATATTCTATTGTGGACTGGTAATCACAAAATAGTATTATATTATTATTAGACAATATAATGTCAGTGGAGAAAAGTACCAGAACCTATTGTGCTGTAGACAGGTGATCACATAGTAATATAGTTTTAAACAGTATAATGTGATTGATGAACTCTCATTACATTTTTATGAAAAATAGCGTTTGTTCGCACACCTGCCTAAATCAATATCTTAAAGAGATATGGGCCGCGTGCGGTCATTATTTGTCTGTAACTTAATGGTCCCACATGTGCATGGAAATTATGAAAATATATACCTTATTATCCATGTTAGAGATGTGTATCAGAGCATATTCTATTGTGGACTGGTAATCACAAAATAATATTATATTATTATTAGACAATATAATGTCAATGGAGAAAAGTACCAGAACCTATTGTGCTGTAGACCGGTGATCACATAGCAATATAGTTTTAAACAGTATAATGTAATTGATGAACTCTCATTACATTTTTTTATAAAAAAATAGCGTTTGTTCGCACACCTGCTCAAGTCTGTGATGATACATATAAAAGCCTATGTACTAGATAGATGTGTAGATGTGCACACTTATGTCAGAAGTCCTAATGGTCCAGAATAAAATAGTATCCGATAGAAACGGACAATTCATAGGAAGGATAGTAGATCATAGTCTCGGTTGAGACCCTTAGGTGACAGTGTGTCCAATGTATGGATCCAATAGGCCTCACGGCGTTTTAGTTGCCGTATCCGATCACCACCCCTTCTTGGTTGTGGTACCTGTTCCAAAATTTGGAACCTCAGTTGAGCTATTGTATGACCCGCGGAAATGAAATGAGACGGAACAGGCAGAAGTGTATTTTTGCAGCGGATAGTAGATTTATGTTTAGAAATACGGTCCTTTGCTGGTTGAGTCGTTTCGCCAATATATAAAAGGCCGCATGGACATTTGATGGCGTATATGACATAAGGGGTATTACAGGTAAAATAGCCCCGAATTCTGAATGTTTTGCCAGTATAAGGCTAAGTTCACACGTTGCGGAATTGCCGCGGAAATTTCCGCGGCAATCCCGCACTTCAGCCCGCAGGAAATACGCACGTTTTTTGTATGCTGATTCCCGCCAGAATAATAGCGTTTTGCAAGCGTAATTAGCTTGCAGAATGCTAGCGTTTTCCTAGCGATCTGTAGCATCGCTTGGAAAACTGATTGACAGGTTGGTCACACGAGTCAAACATAGTGTTTGACACGTGTGACCAACTTTTTACTATTGATGCCGCCTATGCCGCATCAATAGTAAAAAGATCTAATGTAAAAATAATAAAAAAAATAATAAATAATGATATTCTCACCTTCCGGCGCCCCCGCAGCCTTCCCGCCTCTCAGCGACGCTCCCGGCAACTCGCGGTCCCAAGGATGCATTGCGACAAATCACACCGATGACGTGGCATCTCGCGAGACCGCTATGCCATCTGGGTGATTCTCGCAAAGGACTCTTGGGACCGGAAGTTGCCGGGAGCGTCGCTGAAGGCGGGAAAGCTGCGTGGGACGCCGGAAGGTGAGAAATATCATTATTTTTTATTTTAATTATTGTTTTACCAGGGATATGGTACCCAGGGCCTGGAGGAGAGTCTCCTCTCCTCCAGACCCTGGGTACCATCCGCACATGAACCGCTTACATTGCGCATAGTGGGCATAGCCACATGCGGAAAGTAAGCGGTTCAATGCATTCCTATGGCGGCGGAATCACCGCGGTTACGCTAAATTAATGAACATGTTGCTAGATTTTCCGCGAAGCGTTTTTTTTCGCGGAAAATACCGCAACATGTGTACAAAACATGCGCAATCAATTAACAAGTATAGAATGCTTAATGCTTGCGTTTTTTTCGCGGTAAAAACCGCGGAAAATCGCGGAAAAACCGCGAAAAAAACGCAATTATTCCTGATCGTGTGCACTTAGCCTAAGGGTGATGAATGGTCTCACCCTTTAAGACATTAGAGCATTGGGTGCAGTTAAGGCAAGGGAATGTGCCTATTCTAGGTTTTTTAATGAAACCTTGTATTGTCCTAGGTTTTGTAGACCCTAGGTCAGCTCGAATTAAGGAATCTCTCAGATTAGGGGCACGGCGAAAACAGGGGAGGAATGGTTTTGCAAATTCAGAGATATCTGGATGGGCTTTTTGTAGAAGGGGCCAATGTTGGCGAATAGATCTGTGCAAAAGGGTGATAGGAATGTACAAAGGTTATTCTGCCTGTATTATCCTGTCTGTTATGGGTTCGTGTAGACAAAGAAAGATCCAAGGTACGCTGTGGGTAACCCCTCTATGTGAACTTAGCATTCATCTCCGTTAAACGTTTATTCAGAATGGTAGGGTTAGAAACAATTTGTTTCACCCGGTGAAACTGTGACCTGGGAATTGAGTTTTTCATAGTAGTGGGATGAAAGCTGGAGAAATGAAGTAAGCCATTGCGGTCAGTTGGTTTCGTATATAGATCCGTGGTCAGTTTGCCCTCAGGATCTTTGACGACCATTGTGTCCAAGAAATTAATTTTGGACGGGTCGTGGGAGATGGTGAAGCTAAGGCCCGGCCATGATGTATTAAGGAATTGATGGAAAGAGATGAGGGACTCGAACGTGCCCCCCCAAATGCAAAAAACGTAATCAATGTAGCGTTTCCACGTTATCACGTTATCCCTAAACAGGGGACTACTGTAGATGACTGTTTCTTCAAAATGAGACATGTAGCAATTAGCATAGGGGGGCGCTACGTTCGAGCCCATTGCGGTCCCGTGTATCTGGAGAAAAAAATCATCCTGGAACATGAAGTAGTTTTTGGTTAGTACAATAGTCAGAAGGTCAATACAAAGGTTGATATGTGTACTACTGAAATCAGAGATTTCAAGAAGATGTCGTACTGACTGTATGCCATGTGAATGAGGTATAGAAGTGTAAAGGTCCTTTACATCAAATGTTACCAATAGAGAGTCTCTAGGGACGTGATCAATTGAACGAATGATGTCCAGAAAGGATCCAGTATCCAGAATAAAAGAGCGGCTAGTCTTAATCAGGGGGGTCAAGATTTTTTCCAAATAAATCGTGATGGGAGATAGGATCGAGTCAGATGCTGCGACAATAGGTCGGCCTGGGGGTTGTTGGAGATTTTTGTGAATTTTAGGTAATAGGTAAAAAAACGGAGTTACTGGGTTTTGAGATATGAGGAAATCATATGTTTTCTGGTCTATGATTCCAGCTTCACAGTATCCCCCCACTATGTCCTTGATGTAGTGTCTGGTTGTATTAGTGGGGTCATTGCTTAATTTGCGATAGATGGTGTCATCATTAAGTTGACGGAGGGCTTCTGAGATATAATAGGAGCGGTCCATGACCACAATGGTCCCCCTTTATCGGCGGGTTTTATGATTATGTTGTTGTCTGTTGAAAGAGATCTGAGTGCATGGTGATCTACTGCTGACAGATTCGTTGAATAGTGTAATTTACCTCGGTCTATGTCTGATTTAAGGGCATTAAAGGAGGAATCGATAACATCAATAAACGTTTCTAGGGCATTGGAACCCCTTGGTGGTCTAAATGTGCTCTTGCTCCTAAGACCTAAAATAGTGACGGAAAGGCGATTCGTGTCTGTAATCGAATCTCGTATAATAGGTGTTTCATTCATAGGTTGTGAAAAATACACCTTAAGTCTGAGTAGTCTGTAAAACCGTTGGAGATCCATTTCTAAGTCGAATGTTCTGTATTTATAGGAGGGGCAGAAACTCAGTCCCTTCTGTAGGACATTATATTCTGCAACGCTCAGTGTCCGTGATGAAATGTTTATGACCAGAGGGCACATACCTGGGATCGTGTGGTCCGTTGTTGCTCGTAGTTGCCCCTGCGGTCTGTGCCCCCGTCTGGTCCTCTTCTTCGTTGTGTTCGTCGTCGTTGGCCTAAAAAGGAGGCTGACAATGTTGTTTGGCCACTGCGGTCTTGTTCTGAGCCAGAGGTGGATACGTCCGTGGATGATCTTTGTGCAGGTCTGGAGAAGGTGCGCCATGAGGGTCGTTTGTCCTGCCACTTATAGACGCGGTCAAGATGGTAATCTTCCTGGTCCCTTGCAAACTTCCGTCTCTTCCGGTCTTCGATGTCCTTTCTATGTTGACCAATATTGTTGTTAATTTGTGTTTTAAGTTGTGCAACTTCCTCAGGCGTGCCAGTACTTGATAGTTGTGTCTCGATAGATTGGATAGATTCAGAGCTACTGGTGATAGCCTTTTGTAGATGCTCTACGGTTAGAAGCATAAGGTCAAATGAGCATTTGTTCAATATTTGTTCATATTTATGACAGAAATCGGGGGAATCGGAGAAGAGGGTGGGGCAGAGTGGAACCCGTAAGCCACGGGGTATTCTCTGTACACGAAGATACTCTGTTAGAGTTGCACAATGCAGTTCCAGAATCGTGTGGTGGCGCAGCTCCCTCTCTAGATCTCGTCCACGGGTTTCCCTTGGTGGGGCCCTGAGGAAGTCACTGGAAAGGTGTTGTGAATGGGTTTGAGATGAGTTCTGAGCAGAGACTCCCTCTGGTGGTTACAAGCGGTACTGGTCTGTTCAGTGAAGATTGTGAGGACTGGGAATCAGGTGTTACTGACTGGTCTTATATAAGGGAGTCACCTTCCCATCAGGGTTGCCGGTGATCAATTGTTCTGGTCTGAATCCTTCATTCCTGTTTCCCTTGTAGCCTGCTGTGTCGTGTCTGCATCTCCTGCTAACAGATAAGACATTTTCTTCTTTTTGTTTTTGTACTATATTTTTGCATTTTGTCCTGCACTTCTTTGGGGGCCTTCTGGGTCCCCTTCGGGGGCTTTTGCCCTCTCAGTTTAGTTCAGCCACTGATGTTTGTACTTTTGCTTTTTACAGTTTTTTCAGTGGCTGCTGTTTTGATTTTGTTACACCAGAGAACTAATTTAGGTGGTAGAGGTCGTGTGATCTCAGGTGATTTTGAAATTAGTAGAGTTGGTGCTTTTCAGGGTTTTCTGGGATTGCAGTAAGTACCCTTCCTATCCTTTTCTATTTAGTTAGTTTGGGCCCCAGCGTTTGCTCATACTATTTTCTTTCTGTGTCAGTATTTCTTCTTGTCTAACCGCCATTACTTGTTTGGGGGCTTTCTATTATCTTTGGGGTTCTGCTCCGGGGCAGATAGCTTTCCTATTTCTATCTTTAGGTGTAGTTAGTTTCTCAGGCTGTGACGAGGCGTCTAGGACCAACGTAGGAACGCTCCACGGCTGCCTCTAGTTGTGGTGGTTAGTCAGGGTACTGCAATCTCATAGATTCCAACTGCTCTGGTGTATTGCCTTTTTTACCTGCACTCCTCAGCTACCGAAACATAACAGTATCACCGGCCTAAAAATTGAAAATTGTATGGTACTCACAGAAGGGAAAAAATATTGTGAAAGAAAAAAGGTTGTCAGAGTTGTCAGAGATATTTTTCTATTTGTTGCATTTTTTTTTTTCCCTCTGTATCTCTGGGTGCTGGGGAGGATCTTTTCTCTCAATGGAGTTTGCACGGTTGTCTGGCCGTGTGGATCAGCTTGCCACTGAGGTTCAGAGTATTGCTGCATATCTTGCTAGGTTGCCTGTTGTGGAACCTAGGATCCCCATGCCAGATTTGTTTTTGGGGGATCGAGCTAAGTTTCAGAATTTCAAAAATAATTGTAAATTGTTTTTTGCCTTAAAATCTAAGTCCTCAGGGAACGCAGCGCAGCAGGTTCAAATTATCATCTCTCTCCTGCGCGGCGATCCTCAGGATTGGGCTTTTTCCCTGACACCTGGGGATCCTGTTTTGAGTGATGTTGATGCATTTTTTCAGGCTTTGGGGTTATTGTACGATGAGCCTAATGTCACTGATCAAGCTGAAAAAGCCTTGTTGGCATTAAATCAGGGGCTTGATGACGCTGAGTTATACTGTCAGAGATTCCGCAGGTGGGCAGTCCTGACCAAATGGAATGACGACGCTTTGGCAGCCCTTTTCCGGAAGGGTCTGTCAGATAATGTAAAGGATGTTATGGTGGGATTCCCTGTCCCCTCTGGTCTCAATGATTCTATGTCATTAGCGATTCAAATTGACAGACGTTTGCGTGAGCGGAGAAGTATGCGTGGAATGGTGTTGCCTTGTGAACCAGCTTCTGAACCCATGCAGTGTGATAGAGTGGTGTCTGGGGCACATCGTCATGAGTTTCGAAAGCACAATGGGTTATGTTTCTACTGTGGTGATGCCTCTCATGCTATTTCAGTCTGCCCTAAGCGGGGAAGACGTTTTGCACGCTCAGTTGTCTTGGGTAGTGTTCAGACTAAGTTTTTATTAACTGTCACTCTGATATGCTCTCTGTCCTCATTTTCTGCTCAGGCTTTCGTTGATTCTGGAGCAGCTATTAACCTGATGGATTATGATTTTGCTAAACGTTGTGGGTTTCCCTTGATACCCCTACAGAAGTCTATTCCCCTACTGGGGATCGATTCTACCCCTTTGGCTGAGAATAAACCCCAGTTTTCTACTCAGGTGATAATGAGGGTTGAACCTGATCACCAGGAGTGCTGCAAATTTTTGGTTCTGTATAATCTGCATGACATTATCGTGCTGGGTTTCCCTTGGTTACAGTCTCATAATCCTGTTTTGGATTGGAAATCTGTGTCTGTAACCAGTTGGGGCTGCCAATGTGTTAATACCAACACTCCTGTTTTTTCTGCCTCCCCCCAGGCTCAGGATGTTCCTGACTTTTTGATTGATTTTTCTGATGTGTTTAGCGAAAGTAAATCTGCATCCTTGCCTCCCCATAGGAGCTATGACTGCGCTATTGAATTAGTGCCGGGTAGTAAATTCCCTAAAGGTCGCCTTTTTAACTTGTCTGTACCTGAACATGACGCTATGCGGTCTTATATCAAGGAATCATTGGAGAAGGGTCATATCAGACCATCCTCTTCACCCTTAGGTGCCGGTTTTTTCTTTGTGGCCAAAAAAGATGGTTCATTAAGGCCGTGTATTGATTATCGTCTCTTGAACAATATTACTGTGAAATATCAATACCCGTTACCCTTGATTTCTGACCTGTTTTCCAGGGTGAAAAACGCTACTTGGTTTACCAAGCTTGACCTCAGGGGGGCGTATAACCTTATTCGCATTAAGCACGGGATGAATGGAAGACGGCATTCAATACCCCTGAAGGGCATTTTGAGTACCTAGTGATGCCCTTTGGGCTCACTAATGCTCCTTCCGTCTTCCAGTCCTTCATAAATGACATTTTCAGGGATTTTGTGGACAAATTTCTGATTGTTTATTTGGATGATATCTTGATTTTTTCTAATGACTGGGACTCTCATGTGAAACATGTTCGAACTGTGTTCCAGATTTTGAGAGAGAATGCTCTGTATGTGAAGGGATCAAAGTGTCTTTTTGGCGTACAGAGGATCTCATTTCTGGGATTCATTTTGTCCCCATCTGTTATTGAAATGGACCCGGTCAAGGTTCAGGCCATCTGTGATTGGGTCCAACCTACTTCATTAAAGGCTCTTCAGAGATTTTTGGGTTTTGCCAATTTTTATCGTAAATTTATTGGTAATTTCTCGGTTATTGTTAAACCATTAACTGATTTGACCAGAAAGGGTTCTGATGTGGTGAATTGGCCTCCTGAGGCAGTCTCTGCGTTTCAGGAACTTAAGCAAAGATTCACTTCTGCTCCTGTTCTACGGCAGCCTGATGTTTCTCTGCCATTTCAGGTGGAGGTTGATGCCTCTGAAATTGGGGCAGGTGCCGTTTTGTCCCAAAAAGATCCAGAGACCTCTAAAAGTAACCCTTGTGCCTTTTTCTCTCGAAAATTTTCTCCTACTGAACGTAATTATGACGTGGGTAATCGGGAGTTATTGGCCATGAAGTGGGCTTTTGAAGAGTGGAGACATTGGCTGGAGGGAGCCAAACATCAGGTGGTGGTCCTTACGGACCATAAGAATCTGGTCTATCTGGAATCTGCCAAGCGACTCAATCCTAGACAGGCCAGGTGGGCCTTGTTTTTCACACGTTTTAATTTTGTGGTTTCCTTTCTTCCTGGCACTAAGAATGTTAAGGCGGATGCCCTCTCGAGGAGTTTCCTTGCGGACTCTCCTGAGTTATCTGATCCTTCTGTTATTTTGAAAGAGGGTGTAGTTCTTTCCGCCATCTCGCCCAATTTGAGACTTGCTCTGGAGGGGTGTCAGGAGGATAGGCCCGAGTGCTGCCCTGTTGGAAAATTGTTTGTCCCGGACCAGTGGAAAAAGAGTGTGATGTCTGAGATTCATTGTTCCGCATTGGCTGGGCATCCCGGAATTTTTGGTACCAGAGACTTGGTTAGTCGGTCCTTTTGGTGGCCTACCTTGTCTCGTGATGTCAGGGAATTTGTGCAGTCCTGCGGGACTTGCTCTCGCTCCAAGCCTTGCTCTCGCTCTAGTGGTTTGTTGATGCCATTGCCTGTGCCCAAGAGACCATGGACCCATATCTCTATGGATTTCATTTCCGACCTTCCTGTTTCTCAGAGAATGACCACCATCTGGGTAATTTGTGATAGGTTTTCCAAAATGATACATCTTGTGCCATTACCTAAGTTGCCTTCCTCCTCTGAATTGGTGCCGTTGTTCCTTCAGCACGTGGTTCGTTTACACGGCATTCCTGAGAACATTGTGTCTGACAGAGGAGTCCAGTTTGTTTCCAGATTTTGGAGGACTTTTTGTTCTAAACTGGGTGTTCAATTGTCTTTCTCCTCGGCATTTCATCCTCAGACCAATGGTCAAACTGAGAGAACAAACCAGACATTGGAGACTTATCTTAGATGCTTTGTGTCTGCTGATCAGGATGACTGGGTCTCTTTTTTACCTTTGGCTGAGTTTGCTCTTAATAATAGGGCTAGCTCTGCCACTTTGATGTCTCCGTTTTTCTGTAATTCTGGGTTTCACCCTCGATTTTCTTCAGGACAGACGGAGGCTTCTGTCTGTCCAGGTGTTGACTCTGTTGTGGAGCGTATGCAACAGATTTGGGACCAGGTAGTGGAGAGGTTGTCCCTCTCTCAGGAGAAGGCCCAGCGGTTTGCTAACCGGCATAGGACTGATGGTCCTCGTTTAAAGTGGGGGACTTGGTCTGGTTGTCCTCAAAGAATATTCCTATGAGAGTAGCATCTCCTAAACTTTAAGCCTAGGTTCATTGGACCTTATAAGATCATTGAGATTCTTAATCCTGTTTCTTTTCGTTTGCTTCTTCCAGGGACATTTAAGATCCATAACATGTTCCACAAGTCCTTGTTGAAGAGGTTTGTTGAGCCAGTGGTTCCTGCTGCTGTGCCTCCTGACCCTGTTTTGGTTGAGGGCAATCTGGAGTATGTGGTTGAGAAAATATTAGATTCTCGTTTTTCTAGACGGAAACTCCAGTATTTGGTTAAGTGGAGAGGTTATGGTCAGGAAGACAATTCTTGGGTGTTTGCTTCGGACATCCATGCTAGGAGACTCGTCCGTGCGTATCATAGAACTCATCCTGACCGACCTGGTTGCTCAAATGAGGGTTCGGTGACCCCTCCTCAAGGGGGGGGGGTACTGTTGTGAATGGGTTTGAGATGAGTTCTGAGCAGAGACTCCCTCTGGTGGTTACAAGCGGTACTGGTCTGTTCAGTGAAGATTGTGAGGACTGGGAATCAGGTGTTACTGACTGGTCTTATATAAGGGAGTCACCTTCCCATCAGGGTTGCAGGTGATCAATTGTTCTGGTCTGAATCCTTCATTCCTGTTTCCCTTGTAGCCTGCTGTGTCGTGTCTGCATCTCCTGCTAACAGATAAGACATTTTCTTCTTTTTGTTTTTGTACTATATTTTTGCATTTTGTCCTGCACTTCTTTGGGGCCTTCTGGGTCCCCTTCGGGGGCTTTTCCCTCTCAGTTTAGTTCAGCCACTGATGTTTGTACTTTTGCTTTTTACAGTTTTTTCAGTGGCTGCTGTTTTGATTTTGTTACACCAGAGAACTAATTTAGGTGGTAGAGGTCGTGTGATCTCAGGTGATTTTGAAATTAGTAGAGTTGGTGCTTTTCAGGGTTTTCTGGGATTGCAGTAAGTACCCTTCCTATCCTTTTCTATTTAGTTAGTTTGGGCCCCAGCGTTTGCTCATACTATTTTCTTCTGTGTCAGTATTTCTTCTTGTCTAACCGCCATTACTTGTTTGGGGGCTTTCTATTATCTTTGGGGTTCTGCTCCGGGGCAGATAGCTTTCCTATTTCTATCTTTAGGTGTAGTTAGTTTCTCAGGCTGTGACGAGGCGTCTAGGACCAACGTAGGAACGCTCCACGGCTGCCTCTAGTTGTTGTGGTTAGTCAGGGTACTGCAATCTCATAGATTCCAACTGCTCTGGTGTATTGCCTTTTTTACCTGCACTCCTCAGCTACCGAAACATAACAGAAAGGGTAGTCTGTGCTAAAATATTTGAGGTTTGATCAGCATTATATGAGAAGGTCAGGGAAGAGAGTGACATGACCACAAGGCGTGCGACACGGATAGGTACTCAGTGTATAAAGATAAATCGTGTGCACAGCCTGAAAGGTGCCAGAGTAGGTTCCTACACCGTGAAGATAATGAAAAGAGAACTCGGCACTCAACTTAGCGAAAAGGGTAAATATAAACATTTCATCATGGACACTGAGCGTTGCAGAATATAATGTCCTACAGAAGGGACTGAGTTTCTGCCCCTCCTATAAATACAGAACATTCGACTTAGAAATGGATCTCCAACGGTTTTACAGACTACTCAGACTTAAGGTGTATTTTTCACAACCTATGAATGAAACACCTATTATACGAGATTCTATTACAGACACGAATCGCCTTTCCGTCTCTATTTTAGGTCTTAGGAGCAAGAGCACATTTAGACCACCAAGGGGTTCCAATGCCCTAGAAACGTTTATTGATGTTATCGATTCCTCCTTTAATGCCCTTAAATCAGACATAGACCGAGGTAAATTACACTATTCAACGAATCTGTCAGCAGTAGATCACATGCACTCAGATCTCTTTCAACAGACAACAACATAATCATAAAACCCGCCGATAAAGGGGGAGCCATTGTGGTCATGGACCGCTCCTATTATATCTCAGAAGCCCTCCGTCAACTTAATGATGACACCATCTATCGCAAATTAAGCAATGACCACACCAATACAACCAGACACTACATCAAGGACATAGTGGGGGATACTGTGAAGCTGGAATCATAGACCAGAAAACATATGATTTCCTCATATCTCAAAATCCAGTAACTCCGGTTTTTTACCTATTACCTAAAATTCACAAAAATCTCCAACAACCCCCAGGCCGACCTATTGTCGCAGCATCTGACTCGATCCTATCTCCCATCGCGATTTATTTGGAAAAAATCTTGACCCCCCTGATTAAGACTAGCCGCTCTTTATTCTGGATACTGGATCCTTTCTGGACATCATTCGTTCAATTGATCACGTCCCTAGAGACTCTCTATTGGTAACATTTGATGTAAAGGACCTTTACACTTCTATACCTCATTCACATGGCATACAGTCAGTACGACATCTTTTGAAATCTCTGATTTCAGTAGTACACACATCAACCTTTGTATTGACCTTCTGACTATTGTACTAACCAAAAACTACTTCATGTTCCAGGATGATTTTTTTCTCCAGATACGCGGGACCGCAATGGGCTCGAACGTAGCGCCCCCCTATGCTAATTGCTACATGTCTCATTTTGAAGAAACAGTCATCTACAGTAGTCCCCTGTTTAGGGATAACGTGATAACGTGGAAACGCTACATTGATTACGTTTTTTGCATTTGGGGGGTCACGTTCGAGTCCCTCATCTCTTTCCATCAATTCCTTAATACATCATGGCCGGGCCTTAGCTTCACCATCTCCCACGACCCGTCCAAAATTAATTTCTTGGACACAATGGTCGTCAAAGATCCTGAGGGCAAACTGACCACGGATCTATATACGAAACCAACTGACCGCAATGGCTTACTTCATTTCTCCAGCTTTCATCCCACTACTATGAAAAATTCAATTCCCAGGTCACAGTTTCACCGGGTGAAACGAATTGTTTCTAACCCTACCATTCTGAATAAACGTTTAACGGAGATGAATGCTAAGTTCATAGAGAGGGGTTACCCACAGCGTACCTTGGATCTTTCTTTGTCTATACGAACCCATAACAGACAGGATAATACAGGCAGAATAACCTTTGTACATTCCTATCACCCTTTTGCACAGATCTATTCGCCAACATTGGCCCCTTCTACAAAAAGCCCATCCAGATATCTCTGAATTTGCAAAACCATTCCTCCCCTGTTTTCGCCGTACCCCTAATCTGAGAGATTCCTTAATTCGAGCTGACCTAGGGTCTACAAAACCTAGGACAATACAAGGTTTCATTAAAAAACCTAGAATAGGCACATTCCCTTGCCTTAACTGCACCCAATGCTCTAATGTCTTAAAGGGTGAGACCATTCATCACCCTTATACTGGCAAAACATTCAGAATTCGGGGTTATTTTACCTGTAATACCCCTTATGTCATATACGCCATCAAGTGTCCATGCGGCCTTTTATATATTGGCGAAACGACTCAACCAGCAAAGGACCGTATTTCTAAACATAAATCTACTATCCGCTGCAAAAATACACTTCTGCCTGTTCCGTCTCATTTCATTTCCGCGGGTCATACAATAGCTCAACTGAGGTTCCAAATTTTGGAACAGGTACCACAATCAAGAAGGGGTGGTGATCGGTGATCGGATACGGGAACTAAAACGCCGTGAGGCCTATTGCATCCATACATTGGACACACTGTCACCTAAGGGTCTCAACCGAGACTATGATCTACTATCCTTCCTATGAATTGTCCGTTTCTATCGGATACTATTTTATTCTGGACCATTAGGACTTCTGACATAAGTGTGCACATCTACACATCTATCTAGTACATAGGCTTTTATATGTATCATCACAGACTTGAGCAGGTGTGCGAACAAACGCTATTTTTTTATAAAAAAATGTAATGAGAGTTCATCAATCACATTATACTGTTTAAAACTATATTGCTATGTGATCACCGGTCTACAGCACAATAGGTTCTGGTACTTTTCTCCATTGACATTATATTGTCTAATAATAATATAATATTATTTTGTGATTACCAGTCCACAATAGAATATGCTCTGATACACATCTCTAACATGGATAATAAGGTATATATTTTCATAATTTCCATGCACATGTGGGACCATTAAGTTACAGACAAATAATGACCGCACGCGGCCCATATCTCTTTAAGATATTGATTTAGGCAGGTGTGCGAACAAACGCTATTTTTCATAAAAATGTAATGAGAGTTCATCAATCACATTATACTGTTTAAAACTATATTACTATATGACCACCTGCCTACAGCACAATAGGTTCTGGTACTTTTCTCCACTGACATTATATTGTCTAATAATAATATAATACTATTTTGTGATTACCAGTCCACAATAGAATATGCTCTGATACACATCTCTAACATGGATAATAAGGTATATATTTTCATAATTTCCATGCACATGTGGGACCATATAGTTACAGACAAATAATGACCGCATGCGGCTCATATCTCTTTAAGATATTGATTTATCAGAATCTGCCTATATTTCTATACTTATTTGTTGTATTAAGATATGGTGCAATCACTTGTCTATTATACTTGACACCGGTATGTCTCTGCATTTATTAACAGTTTCTTTCTTTTCCTCTAGACCCGCTTGTACTAAAAGAATTGTCTGTGGATCCTCTGCTCAGTTATCCACCTATGAGCACGTCACCTCACTTGCTATTAACCTCCTCATACCGGAATCCCTCTCAGCACTTACTCTAGAACGCAATTTTCTTCCTGTGACACGCACGGCCATCAGTTTCCGCCCATGACTCTCCCAGTTCTCACACCCACCACCGCTATTGGCTAGGCTAAATCACTAGTCCCGCCCTTTCCCTTTTTAGTCTCTAATGCTGAGTCTGCCTTCACTGCACAAGGACCAGCGGCGGATACCGCGTCCCTCCCACGGCATGCAGCGGAGACCTGACTTAAAACTCTCACCCAGGTATGATCACCGCCGGTTCGTACACCGGATCTATTCCCCTATATGCCTCCACTACTGGATGAATTGAATGAGGCTTTTGTTTTCAGATACTCACCTTTAACCTTACTTTGGAGATCTACCTGGTATGTCATACCTTCGATATTTTTAATCACGGGCCGCTGTCACCTTTTCTCATTATGTCTTATCACCCACCAGATCCCAACAGTATCTACTGCTTACCTCTGAATTGGGTATTTCTACCCCTCCCTGGTACTTAATGGTACGTCTTATTTTCTGTGCTATATCACCCTCACGTCTCATCTGGTCTGAAGAGTCTGTCCCTAACTATTTGAGGACTAGCATACTTCTATATAAAGATGATTTTCTCTAGTAAACCACGTTCATATTATACTATTGTACATACCTTGGTTATATTATTATGTTTTCTTTGCAATTTTACTTTTATCTTTATTGTAAGAATTTTGAAGAATCTTTTGTTTTTGTATTACATATATGTAGTGGCTGATGAAGGTCCGAAATTTAGGACCGAAACGTTTCACTACCGTGGACTACAATAAATATTTACCCTTTTCGCTAAGTTGAGTGTCGAGTTCTCTTTTCATTATCTTCACGTTGTAGGAACCTACTCTGGCACCTTTCAGGCTGTGCACACGATTTATCTTTATACACTCTTTTTCCACTGGTCTGGAACAAACAACTTCCCAACAGGGCAGCGCTGAGGTTTATCCTCCTGACACCCTTCCAGAGCCAGTCTCAAATTGGGCGAAATGGCGGAAAGAACCACACCCTCTTTCAAAATAACAGCAGGATCAGATAACACAGGAGAATCTGCAAAGAAACTCCTCAAGAGGGCATCCGCCTTGACATTCTTAGTGCCAGGAAGAAAAGAAACCACAAAATTAAAAAATGTGAAAAACAAGGCCCACCTGGCCTGTCTAGGATTAAGTCGCTTGGCTGATTCGAGATAAACCAGGTTCTTATGGTCTGTGAGGACCACCACCTGATGTTTGGCTCCTTCCAGCCAATGTCTCCACTCTTCAAAGGCCCACTTCATGGCCAATAACTCCCGATTACCCACGTCATAATTACGTTCAGTTGGAGAAAATTTTCGAGAGAAAAAGGCACAAGGGTTACTCTTAGAGGTCTCTGGATCCCTTTGGGACAAGCGGCACCTGCCCCAATCTCAGAGGCATCAACCTCCACCTGAAACGGCAGAGAAACATCAGGCTGCCGTAGAACAGGAGCAGAAATGAATCTCCGCTTCAGTTCCTGAAATGCAGAAACTGCCTCAGGAGGCCAATTCACCACATCGGAACCCTTTTTGGTCAGATCAGTCAATGGTTTAACAATACCAGAGAAATTACCAATAAATTTACGATAAAAATTGGCAAAACCCAAAAATCTCTGAAGAGCCTTCAATGAAGTAGTTTGAACACAATCACAGATGGCCTGAACCTTGACCGGCTCCATTTCAATAACAGACGGAGACAAAATGAATCCCAGAAATGAGATCTTCTGCACGCCGAAAAGACACTTTGATCCCTTCACATACAGTGCATTCTCTCTCAAAATCTGGAACACAGTCCAAACATGTTTCACATGAGAGTCCCAGTCATTGGAAAAAATCAAGATATCATCAAAATAAACAATCAGAAATTTATCCACAAAATCCCTGAAAATATCATTCATGAAGCATTGGAAGATGGAAGGGGCATTAGTAAGCCCAAAAGGCATCACTAGGTACTCAAAATGCCCCTCTGGGGTATTAAACGCCGTCTTCCATTCATCCCCGTGCTTAATGCGAATAAGGTTATACGCCCCCCTGAGGTCAAGCTTGGTAAACCAACTAGCACTTTTCACTCTGGAAAATAGGTCAGAAATCAAAGGTAACTGATATTGATATTTAACAGTGATCTTATTCAGGAGGCGATAATCAATACACGGCCTCAATGAACCATCCTTTTTGGCCACAAAGAAAAAAACGGCGCCCAAGGGTGAAGAGAATGGTCTGTTATGACCCTTCTCCAATGACTCCTTGATATAAGATCGCATAGCATCATGTTCAGGTACAGATAAATTAAAAAGGAGACCTTTAGGAAATTTACCACCAGGCACTAATTCAATAGCGCAATCGTAGCTCCTGTGAGGGGGCAAGGATGCAGATTTACTTTCACTAAACACATCAGAAAAATCAGTCAAAAAGTCAGGGACATCCTGAGACTGGGGAGAGGCAGAAAAAACAGGAATGTCAGTATTAACACATTGGCAGCCCCAACTGGTCACATACACAGATTTCCAATCCAAAACAGGATTATGAGACTATAACCAAGGGAAACCTAGTACAATAATGTCATGCAGATTATGCAGCACCAGAAATTTGCAACTCTCCTGATGATCTGGTTCAACCCTCATTATCACCTGAGTAGAAAACTGGGGTTTATTCTCCGCCAAAGGGGTAGAATCAATGCCCAGTAGGTGAATAGACTTCCGCAGGGGTATCATGGGAAACCCCAACGTTTGGCAAAGTCAAAATCCATCAGGTTAATAGCTGCTCCTGAATCAACAAAAGCTTGAACAGAAAATGTGGACAGGGAGCAAATCAGGGTAACAGTCAACAGAAATTTAGTCTGAACACTACCCAAGACAACTGAGCGTGCAAAACGTCTTCCCCGCTTAGGGCAGACAGAGACAGCATGGGAAGCGTCACCACAGTAGAAACATAACCCATTGCGCTTATGAAACTCATGACGCTGAGTCCCAGAAGTCACTCCATCACACTGCATGGGCTCAGGAGCTGGCTCACAAGGCAACACTATCTCACGCATACCTCTGTGCTCACGCAACGTCTGTCAATTTGAATAGCCAAAGACATAGAATCATTGAGACCAGAGGGAACAGGGAATCCCACCATAACGTTCTTTACTTTTTCTGACAGACCCTTTCGAAAAAGAGCTGCCAAAGCATGATCATTCCATTTGGTCAGGACTGCCCACTTTCGAAATTTCTGACAGCACAACTCAGCGTCTTCAAGACCCTGATTTAATGCCAACAATGTCTTTTCAGCTTGATCAGTGACATTGGGTTCATCGTACAATAACCACAGAGCCTGAAAAAATACATCAATATCATTCAAAACAGGATCCCCAGGTGTCAGGGAAAAAGCCCAATCCTGAGGGTCGCCGCGCAGCAGGGAGATGACAATTTGAACCTGCTGTGCCGCGTTCCCTGAGGACTTAGGCCTCAAGGCAAAAAACAACTTACAGTTATTTTTGAAATTCAGAAATTTAGTTCGATCCCCCAAAAACAAATCTGGCATGGAGATCCTAGGTTCCACAACTGGCAACCCAGCAAGATAGGTGGCAATACTCCAAACCTCAGTGGCAAGCTGATCCACACGGCCAGACAACTGTGCAAACTCCATTGAGACAGACAAAAAAAAAAAAATTCCTCCTCGGCACCCAGAGAAAAAGAGGGAAAAAATGCAACAAACAGAAAAAAAAATTTCTGACAACTCCCTTTTTTCTTTTTCCTTTTTTACTATTTTTCTTTTCTGTTGAGTACCATATAATTTTCGGTTTGGCCGGTTATACTGTTATGTTTCGGTAACTGAGGAGAAATGGCAAAAAATAGCAAAAGCGGTAATACACCAGAGAGGCTGGAACCTATTGGATTGCAGTAACCTGAACTAACCACACAACTAGAGGTAGTCGTGGAGCGTTCCTACGTTGATCCTAGACGCCTCGTCACAGCCTGAGAGATAACTACACCTAAAGGCAGAAAGATGAAAGCTATCTGCCCCGGAGCAGATCCCCAAAGAAAATAGGAAGCCCCCAAACATGTAATGGCGGTTAGACAAGAAGAAAGCACGGACACAGACAGAAAATAGAATGAGCAAACGCTGGGGCCCAATCTGTCTAGACAGAAAAGTACAGGAAAGAATTCTGACTGCAATCCAACAAAAACTCTAACAAAAATACCAACACTTCTGATTGCCAAAAAACCTGAGATCACACGACCTCATTCACCTAAATCAGTTCTCTGGTGTAACAAAACGCTATTCAGCAAATTAAAAGTAACAAAAGAGCAAAGCAAAAGTGCAGACATAAACGGAGCACAATTGCAGTGCCAGACCCCCAGAAGTGGACAGGCTGCAGTCCACTGCAGGCAGCAAACCAGCAGAGAAAATCAAACAGAGAAAAAAAAAACAATAAACACTTATCTGAAGGAGAGCAGGAAACTAGCAGTGCTTCAAGCAAGACCAAGGAACAATCGATAACTGGCAAGGCTGCTGGGAACTCAGGCCACTTATATCCTACCATTCAGCGCCAGCTGAAGGCCATTCATTAATCAGTTCATTACCCTCAGCAACCACCGGAGGGAGCCGCAGCTCAGAAGCCGCCTCCAGCATATTCACAACAGTCGGGCTAGCCCAGTCACTCCGGGATTCCTCAATTACTCCTAGCTGAAGCATTTGTTTCACCTCACTTACGATGGCTTGTCTCCGGGCCTCGGGCACACAGTATGGTTTCATTCGTACCCTTGACATTGTCATGCTGGATGACAGAGATACGACCGGGTAGACCCGAGAATACATCATTATTTCCTTGTACCAATTTCCGCACCTCCCTCCGCTGCTGTTTTGAGAGGGTGTCTCTTATCTTTACCTCTCAATTGGCCTCCATCCGGGCCAATATCGGAGGGTCCCCAGGTGATTTGTTGGGAGTCACCTCCATAAGCATACACTCCCGGTTCTTCCACGCTTTCAACAGATTAACGTGATACAACTGTCCGGGTTTTCTTTTCCCGGGCTAGTAAACTCAGTAGTTTACTTCACCCACTTTTTCCTGAACTTCATATGGCTCTTGCCACCTGGCCATAATCTTGCTTTCGGTGGTGGGACTGGGCACCAAAACTAACCCCCAATCTCCCACGTTAAAGGAGCGGACCATAACCTTTTTGGTATATAAGCGGCTCTGCGTTGCCTGAGCATCCACCAATTGCTCCTTTACTATAGGCATGACCGCTGCTCGATGACACTCTTATGGGGTGTAGGCTCCTGCTCCCACGTCTCTTTGGCTATGTCCAGCAGATCCCTGGGATGCCTGCCATACAGTAGCTCAAAGGGTGAAAATTCAGTGGTAGCCTGCGGTACCTCCCGAATGGTGAACATCAAGTAGGGCAACAACATGTCACCAATCCCTTCCATCCTTGTAGACTACTTTCTTCAACATGGATTTGAAGGTTTTGTTGAACTGCTCTACTAACCCATCGGTCTGGAGGTGATACACCAATGTGCGCAACTGTTTTATTTTTAGAAGCTTGCATAGTTTCTGTCACGAAGTTCTGTCTGTATCTGGTTGTCGGCGTGACAATGTATGTCTTTGCTTTAACCCTTTGCTCGTTTCCCCCTAATTGAGCTGGGATACTGGTGGCTGTTACCTGTATGGGGCCTGCTCAGTTCCCTGCTCTGCTGAGTAGCCGTACATAGGTGGTTAGGTCTTTGCTCTGCTGCATGACCATCCGCATGTGCGGTCCCTGGTTGCTGCTGTGGAAGCTGTCCGCGGGTTGCGAGGTCATTTGCAGCTGGTGCATGACTTTCCACGTGTGTCTGAGGAGTAAGGTTTCTCCTTGTTGAAAGTGACATACCAGCTCTGGCGTGTCAAGGAAGGAGGCTTATTCACCTGTGCAATGCTCCTCTGGGAAATTTAATATGCAAATTGCCTCTTAAGAGAAAAAGGACTTGAACTCTATAGCGCCACCTATTGGAAGTAGCGAATAGTAGCCAACAGTCCGAAACACCGTGTCTGCAAATTGAGATATGATTTGGCTTTTATCCTAAGTCACATTACAAGACTCGTTAAAGGGTTAATTGTGACTTGTAAGATCGCTACTTCCAATAGATGGCGCTATAGAGTTCAAGTCCTTTTTCTCTTAAGAGGCAATTTGCACGTGTGTCTGGGCGTGCAGCCGTGGCCAGGTGCCCTGAGCCTCATTTCCTGCACTGATTGTTCTGTAATGGTTTCTGTTTGTGCTTAGTGAGTGCACGGCCAAACCTCCTCTGCTTTTATCAGGGTTAGTGTGTGTACTTGAAATGCTGTTCCCAGCCAATTGCTATGGGGCAGCTCCTACAGTATGTAAACCTCCCCTGTCCTATGGGTGGGGCCTGAGCTACTCACAAAGCTCCTGAACTTTGCTATGTGTGTTTTGTGTTCCTGGACCCCTTCTGTTTATGTTTTGGTACCAAAGTCCTTGCCTGGATTCCTGTTTTGTCCTGTTCTGGCACCTGTCCTGGAGGCGATATATCCAGGCCTGAATCCTTGATCCTGCACCTGTCCTGTACCTGACCCTGTCTGAACTGTGTCTGCTGTGTTATGTTCCAGGAATCCCTCTGTGTCTGGAGCCTCGTTGTGAACACCCTGGATCTGACTTCTGAGTTTGGGCTCCCTCTGGTGGCTGCTGATAGTAATGAAGCTGCCTTGGCTAACAGAGGTCCATCACCTGGGAGCGATGAGTGGCAATCAGGTGGGACTGACTGGGGAGATATAAGTGAGCTATCGTCCCATGATCCTCGCTGGTGATTTGTTGCTTCCTGGTCTCTTTTGGAAGTCAGCTTGCTTCCTGCTTTGTCCTGCAACTTTCAGATAAGTTATTTGCTGTTTTTTCTGTGGCATTTGTTTTGTCCATCTCAGTTTTCTGCCCTTTTGGATTTGTTCAGCCAGGTTCCCCTGCGGGGGCCTGCGCTGGACTCTGTTTCTCTTTTGCCTCTGTTCATGTAATTTCAGTTCCCTGTTATTTCGGTATCTGCTGATTTGCTACCTGTTCACACCAGAGACAGTTTATGTATTTTCAGTTCCCTGTTATTTCGGTATCTGCTGATTTGCTACCAGTGCACACCAGAGTCTGATCTAGTGGGGGAGAGATCGTGTGGTCTCAGGATTTTTGCATATCAGATGGGTTGGAGTTTTTCTTAGAGCTTTTGCTGGATTGCAGACAGTATTCTTTCCTGTCCTGTTCTATCTAGACAGTTTGGGCACCAGCATTTGCTTGCTCTATTTTCTGCCTGTGTTTGTATTTCATCTTGTCTCACCGCCAATATATGTTTGGGAGCTACCTATTCCTTTGGGGGCTATACTCCGGGGCAGTTAGCTTTCCCCTTTCTCTCTTTAGGCTTAGTTATCTCTTTGGCTGTGTCGAGTCGTCTAGGGCACCATAGACACGTCCTACGGCTGCTTCTAGTTGTGCTGTCAGTTTAGGGGTCTGCAATCCGCTAGTTACCAACATCTCTGGGTGTCTGGTTGCCTAGGCTATTTTTGCTGCTGTCCTCGGCTACCAAATCATAACATCTCGTACCCAGTGACTTTGAGTCTCTTGTAACCGGTGTTTCTACTGAGCATCTACTACTCTGTGCTCTGACTACCATGCTGTGCTAGCTCCAGGCAGGCCCAGCAATCCTGCGGTTCTAGCACCATCATGCTTGGGTTCCTTCCTAGGTCCGATACCTGGAGCCTGATGACTGCAGTCTGAAACCTAATGACCGCTGCTTGGAGCCTGATGACTGCGGTGGTGCCTGTAGGTCGTGTCGGATGTCTGGAACCAAACGACTCCTGTCTGATGTCTGCCGGTGACCCTTATGTCCTGATGTCCTGCCTGTGTCCTGATGTCCTGCCTGCGTCCTGATGACCTCGAGTGTCATGATGTCCTGGCTGGCGTCCTGTGACCTTGTGTGTCCTGGTGTCCCGATGTCCTGCCTGTGTCCTGATGTCCTGTCCTGCGTCCTGATGACCTTGTGTGTACCTGATGTCCTGCCTGCGTCCTGATGACCTCGTGTACCATGATGTTCTCATGTCCTCATGTACCCTGATGTCTTGCCTGTATCCTGATGACCTTGTGTACCCTGTGTCCTGATTTCCCGATGTCCCGCCTATGTGTGCCTCGGTGATTCGACGGTGCCTTGGGGTCAACTGGGTCGTACCCTTCTGGGAGGTGTGGAATCGGGAACCTGGCATAGTCATGTTTGGTTTATGTACTGTGTGACTTTACTTTAGTAAACTTTACTTTCTGTATACCGTCATGGTCGGTCGGCATGCTGCAGCCAATTGTGACAGTTCCTTTGGCACCTTGGACATAAAAGTAGTCCCCTGATCAGTGAGGATCTCCTTTGGTAGCCCAAGGTGACAGAACATGGCAAATAACTCACGGGCATTAAGTTTGGCTGAGGTGTGCCAAAGCGGAATGGCCTCTGGCTGGGTATCGTGTGGCGTAATCTATGACCACTAATATGTGTTGCTGGCCCTGGGCAGATTTTACTATTAGCCCCACTAGAGCCATCGCAATCCACTCAAACGGTACCTCTATGATGCGCAGAGGTACCAATGGACTCCGGTAGTTCGTGGTGGGTGAGGTCAGTTGGCACTCCGGACACATGTCACAGTATCTCTGGACCTCCGCGTAGACCCCAGGCAAAAAAAAAATGCTGCAGTATCCAGCTTCTTTTTGGCACCTAAGTGCCTTCCCAACATGTGGGTGTGAGCCATTTCGAGCACCACGCGATGGTAGGATTGATGCACTATCAGTTGTTCTACCACTTCATCCAGGATTTTGTCAACCCTATGCAATAGGTCTTGGTTGACAGCCATGTGGGGAAAAACCATTTCTGCACCCGGTTGCTGATCCACTCCATTAACCTCTATCACCCTTTCCCGTGCCCGAGCAAGGGTAGGATCCTGGAGCTGAGCTGTCCCGAACTTACCAGGGGACACTTCCAGCTCGGGGATCAGTGGTGTATCCTCGAATTCTCCTGCCAATACCTCTAGGGCAGGGGTGGGCAATTAATTTTGCCAGGGGGCCGCATGAGAAATTGGGATGGTTTTAGAGGGCCGGACTAATATAATTAACTCCGTTCTACCCAATACTGTATATATACATACCTGCCCATTATCATCATCTTCTCCCCATCATCATCAATGCCTCCCCATTATCAGCAATGTCTGCCAATCATCATCTTCTCCCCATCATCAATGCCTGCCCATTATCATCAATACCTGCCCATTATCATCATCTTCTCCCCATCATCATCAATGCCTGCCCATCATCATCATCATCTTCTCCCCATCATCAATGCCTGCCCATTATCATCAATACCTGCCCATTATCATCTTCTCCCCATCATCATCAATGCCTCCCCGATTATCAGCAATGCCTGCCCATCATCATCTTCTCCCCATCATCAATGCCTGCACATTATCATCAATGCCTGCCCATTATCATCATCTTCTCCCCATCATCATCAATGCCTCCCCATTATCAGCAATGCCTGCCCATCATCATCTTCTCCCCATCATCAATGCCTGCCCATTATCATCAATACCTGCCCATTATCATCATCTTCTCCCCATCATCATCAATGCCTGCCCATCATCATCATCATCTTCTCCCCATCATCAATGCCTGCCCATTATCATCAATACCTGCCCATTATCATCATCTTCCCCCATCATCATCAATGCCTCCCCATTATCAGCAATGCCTGCCCATCATCATCTTCTCCCCATCATCAATGCCTGCCCATTATCATCAATGCCTGCCCATTGTCATCATCTTCTCCCCATCATCATCAATGCCTCCCCATTATCAGCAATGCCTGCCCATCATCACACACAGACAGCACATAAGCACTCACACACACACACACCACACACACACACAAGCACCGCACTACATAGACACAGACACACACAGAGACACGTCTTACCTGTCCAGCGTCCCCGCTCTCTGACACAGCCGGCCGCTGAATGATGACGTCATTCAGCGGCCGGCTGTGAGAGGAAGCGCCGGTGGAGCCCGGAGCTGCAGCAGCGGAGGCACGGGAGAGGTAAGTATTGTGCCAGCTGATGCCGGGGCCCTGAGACTGCCGGAGCGCCTCCGCGGGCCGGTCACTGACAGCCGGCGGGCCGGATGCGGCCCGCGGGCCGCCCCTTGCCCGGGTCTGCTCTAGGGGGAACCTATTGGGATTACACTCTATCCCTATGTTGGCGACCCCTACGGCAGATATCCCTGACTCAGGATCTTTGAGTTCCGCACCCAGAATAGCATTTACTTTGGGAGGGTTAACCCTGGTCTCCCACAGGGACCGGAACAGGGCTAAGTCTCTTCCCAATACAGTCCCATATGGAAGAGTCTTTACCACTCACACCACATGTCTTATCTCTCCACATGGGGTGGAAAACGTAACCTCTGCGTTCAGGTACTCTCGGAGTTCCCCATGTATGCATACCACCCCCACCTTCCGTCCATTGGGGTTGTCCCGAGCAACAAGGGACCCATGTACCAAAGTCACTAAGCTCCCCGAGTCCAAGAGAGTGAGTCGCCCGCCAGGGCCGTGGGGTACTTGAGCCTATTGACTTCTATGGGGGATGTCACGGCAGCCATGACTCGGTCCGTAGCCCTGGGCGCTCACCAAAAAGGGGATTATTTACAGGGGATAATGTTCGTATAGTGATTTGTAACGCCACCTGTAGTGTCTGGCCAGGGTGACCAGCGCTGCTGTGCAGGTCCTCTGGAAGGGATGGTGTTATGCAGCTAGATGGTAAACCTCCTACAGGTGAGGCTGTGTCCTTCCAGGGCAGATAGATGGTGTATATTTTAGGAATGATGCTGAGGAGTGTAGCAGAGAGATGTGCGACGCTGGAATAATCAGAGAGACAGTCCAAGTGCAGTTTCAGGGTTTTTACTCACAGTTCTGTAACCGGTACTACAGATGCCTGCTTGGCACTGTGTCCTCCGGGAGAGTGGTCCAGCAACCCCCAGATAGATTGGTCGCACTTCCCAAGACTCCCTTTCAGTGTGTTCCTTTCTGGCCTTCGCTCTCTGTGCTCTTTACTCCTTTCTACTTCCTAGCACCTCACCATACAGTCCTTTGGATCAGAAGCTGCGGTCCTGTCGGGAACAGATCAATTCTGTACGTCCTTGGTCACATATAGCTGCCTTCCAGGGGATGCTGCTGGTGGTGGTGGCAATGACACATAAAGTGATCACCGCCATAGGCTTACTAGCAGGGCCTGAAGCTTTCCCACTAGTCTAGGGGCCGTTCCCTGATGGCCTGATCCTTCCTTCTTCAGGATTGGGGCCACGGATGGATAAAACAACGTCCATGCCTTTCACTGACTCTAGCAGTTTCTCCTTGAGGTGGACTCAGACGAAGACTCAGTCAGAGACTGGCTGCTCTCTATTCTCACAAGCAGCCTAAGTGCTGCTGCTAACTCCACCCACCCATATAGACACCCTTTGCTAACCACAAGTATTCAAGCAGCTGACAGCACTCGGGAGTTAGCACGGATGCACGTTCAGGCGTTCAAGGATCCAAATGAACAACAGTCCAACGAAAAAATAGGAACAGCATCCAATCCAGGTGAAGTATAACAAGTCTTTATTCAGCCACCATAAAATACGACGTTTCGGCCATTTTGATACTTGATAAAGGCCTGAAAATGGCCGAAACGTCGTATTTTATGGTGGCTGAATAAAGACTTGTTATACTTCACCTGGATTGGATGCTGTTCCTATTTTTTCGTTGGACCCTTTGCTAACCAGTCTGAGTCAGACCAGCCTCCCCCTGACGAAGGAATATAGTTCCGAAACGCGCGTCGGGGCGCGTTCTCCAGACCATCTGCTTCACTCACAGGCTCCCAGGTAGTGTTTTTGTTCATTGAGGTCACTTTTGTATATTTCTCTGGCTTTACAGCACCGTGGCTGCATTGTTATCACTGATATACGGTGCTGTTTGTGT